>JADLZL010001466.1:0-82188 GCA_015844335.1 Chrysopogon serrulatus
TTCAATAGTTTGGAAGATTATACTAGTTATAAAACATAATCTTGCTCAATCCGTATGAGCAAAGAAGCTATGAATCTTGCTCAATCCGTATGAGCAAAGAAGCTATGATCCTTAGAATCGTAGAATCTCGCGCGCTCTATTAGGAAGGGCCTAGTCAAAAGAAAAAAAAAAAGAGAGGAAAGAGAGAGGAAGGAGCCTTATCGCGTGCTCTTTTAGGCCGGAGTGGGTCTTGGTACATGTTGGATGATACAACTTGGAGCGGCATAGGAAGAACTTCAACTTGTAATCAAATCGTCTTCGTAGGCATAAGAGGGTTACTTGCGCCTACCTATAATCGACATCGCTGAGCAAGAACGTAAGAATGTAATCACTATCGCCTTTTTGTCAGCTTTCTTGCCATGCAACGCCGTAGTTGCTTCCTCGAGCTGCAATGGCCTTCGCCGATTTGCGTTAGACGACTTTGTGTTCTGATACATGCTTATGCGTTTGTCCTAGCAAAGCTTGTGTACGCCCCTTGAGGCTTGAAGATGAAGGGTTAGGTCCGTTTATATAGGATTAAACATTGCTTAATTAAGGAAAGGATAAAGTCGTCTCCTATCCATGCACGTGCACGTTAGCTCACGATCGAATATATACTAGTATATATACTACATGCATCTGTAGAGTATTAAGGACGCATTCCATGTTCATTCATGGAAAAAGAGCAATTTTGCTTGTCTACTACTTCCTCCATCCCAAATTATAAGACATTTGACTTTTTTAATCTCAAATTTGACCATTTGCCTTATTCATAAAGTTTATGCAAATATAGCCAAATTTAAGTTATTTTTGAAGAAATTCTAATAATAAAGCAAGTCTGTGATAAAAAATTATAACTTTTTTTAAATAAGATGAATGATCAAACTTGGTGTTCAAAAAGTCAAACGTCTTATAATTTATGATGGAGTAAATTCGATCCATATGCACTTCTGGTCCAAGTTATTAGGACCGGACCGGAGATCAAATCAACGAGGCCGTCGGTTCGATGGTTCATTGGTCCAACCGTTTAGAACCGGTTAAACCGCCGGTTCAACTATATTGAACCGTTAAATCGAACCGGCCACAAAAATATTGAACCGTTATATATATGTGTGTGTGATACAATTAATAATTGACATGAAACCAACATATATACAAGATATATAATTTGACAATTGAAATATGGAATAACATGATTTAATAGTAGAGCCATAAGGTTATACAAAGTGTGTTCATCATAAAATATAAAATTATAGGCACACAGTCACATATACATAGCTCTACGAGCCATAGGGTCATAAATTCAAATATCAAGTGACATCGACTAACTTGATAGTACAAGATAGTAGGCACTTTTTCCGATAATACCCTTGATTACATAAGGTTTTCTCGAGCAAGTAGAGGGTATTTTTGGATATCTAAAAAACCGCCCTGGTTCGAATGGAACCGGCCGGTTCACCGGTTCGGAAAAAACCGTCCGGTTCAACAAAAAACCGTCCGGTTCAACTGGTTTATGGCAGTTTAATTGCACAGCGGTATTTTAAGTGAACCGGACCCGTAAAGGCTCTGGTTCGGTCTTTTACGGGTCGGACCGCCGGTCCGGCCCAGTTCAAATAACTAGGCTTCCGGTTACTAAAATGTAGCTGCTTTTGGAAAGCCAACTCTCAAACAAGTTAGTAATTTATGATCTTTTTTGGCATGGAGAAGCTACACTAAGCACTCTTAAGATGAGTCTTTTTCTGATGAATAATAGAGGAGCTGGATCTGTTTTGGATCCAGAAAATAAGGTGGAATTTATGGCTCCTCAAATGCGATGTCAAACAAGCCTATTAATTCGACGTGCATCTCAACATAACGTCAATGTAAACTGCTTTATTTAATTATTAGTTCCTCTTCTGAGCATCATAGCGCTTACATTGTGATGTAAAGTTGCCTGCATGGTAGGGGCAAGGGTGCTTTAAAAAAAACTTGACTCTCGAACGGCCAGACAGACCCAAAGCCCTACTTCACTCGCACACAAGGGCTTGTAACCCTATGAGTGGACCGGTCCACAACCTGCTTTGAAAAATGTGGGGACAAATGTGGAGATTTTTTCCCCTCTGGCCAGCATAAATCGCCCCCGAGGGGTTTTGATCCCTGGCCAGCAGGGTGCTTTTATGCTTATGCTCTAGTTGGATTGGAGCTTCCTCTGTTCTTGGGCTTTTGAAAAAGACACATTGCTTTAGTTTCATGGGCCTAGGGGGTGCCATGGCACATGCAACACTTGCCCTGCTCCTGCCCTCGTGGATTCTACTACATCCATTATAAATTCCTCCATCCAAATATAAGATGTTTAACTTTTTTACTCCAAGTTTGACCACTCATTAAAAAATTTGCCGCAAACATAATCAAATTGAAGTCACTTGAAGAACTTCTATTGATAAAGTAAGTCACGACAAAAGAAGTGATATTTTGCACAAATTTTGTGAATAAGACTAGTGGTAAAACTTGGTGTAAAAAGGTTAAACATCTTATAATTTAGGATGAAGGAAGTACACAGGCAGCGAAGGTTCAAAATACATATGACCTTATGTTTAGGTTTGCTACGTCTGGGTGAGTATAGCTTCCATTTAGCAAGTTGTCTTATTATGTCAATGAAGCTTTCTATCCTCATTTTAGAGCATCTCGGGCACAACCTAAAATAGTAATCCCTATTTTTAGGTATCCCCTTTTTTAGCAAGTTTACTATTTCCTCTATCTTAGAATATAAGGCATCACAGAAATTCTAGAATCTCTCTATCCTGTGATATAGTGTATCCTAACAATTAGACAACTTAAGGAAACCCTCAAATGGTGTGATTAATACCAATTAAGGCGTCTCTCCTTAGTTTTAATAAATTTTGCTTGATATCTATAGAATACCCTAGGGTCACAATGCATTATATTTCAGGACCGAGGGAGTATGATGTGGTAAACCAAATGAAACATGTAACACTTCTTGATTAGGCGATTACCATACTTGGGTCAGCAGTAGAAATTAGTTGAAGGTAGCATGTGAATGATGCCTTTTTAAACAGAATTGGATGATTACTTTCCAAAATCGGTACAACTTCTTTAATTAGATCTCCAAATATTATCATCCTGTATTTCGGATTTTTTTGCTAAAAAAGATGGAGAGGAAGCTATTGGAGGGTGAAGAAAACCATTTTTATTAAAATGTTTCTACAAATGATAACTTTAAAAGTGAGTTTAAGAAAATCTCTAGGAGGTGCTCTAAACATAGTCGCTAAAACATAATATGCTATCGTTTCTCGCTTGGGAATTTGTTTCTTCATCAGTGCCATCGTCAATGCAACTCTGTACTCTCTATTTTTTTCCCCTTTTGAGGGCTTGAGGCAAACATTTTCTGGTTTTTTGCCAGTTTTGGCCATAAAAATAGGAAAATAGGCAAGGCCATAGTTTTTGGGCCTCCTTTCTTGTTGCACATGTCAACCCAAACAAGAAATGGGCCGTGGCCTCTTGTTTCATGGGCTAAGGTAATCATTCCTCGCAGTTGCCCAAGGCAATTAAGTTCCATGGGCTCTACCGCTCAACAACGGGCCGAGGCTCCGTTCTGTGTTAAGGCCCTGTTTAGTTGGGCTTTTGGCTTTGGCTTTTGCCCCCAAAAACCAAAAGCTCAACCAAAGGGCCTAAAAGCAGCAACTGCTTTTATCTAACAGCAGCTTTTGATCTAGTTTCATCTGCTTTTAGGTACAAAAATTACCCACCTGCCACTCATTATGTGCGTACCGGTTCGATTCCCTTGTTTCTTTCCCGTCAGCTTCCTCTACGCGACCTTTTCTTCCCCAGCCATGGAAACCAGACGCCGCCGACGGAGTTGTCCAGGCTGCCGCGCCCCATATCGCCGAGCCCGGCCGCTGCGCCCCAGGCTGGCGAGGCGCGGCTGCTATGCAATGCCAGCGGTCCCAGGCAGGACGGTGAGCCTCGGCCGCTGTGCCCAGCCGTCGCACTCTAGGCCAGCGAGCCCCGGCCGGCGGCCGTCGTGCCACGGTCGCTGCGCCATGGCCGCCGCGCCCAAGTCCCCGCCTCAGCTCTGCGGCACGAAACTCATCCCGAGCTCACGGAGCTTCTTCCTCCCCAAATCGAGTTCATGTGTTCTTGCAACGAGAAAACCACGTCTCGTCGATCTCCAAGCTCAGGCCATCTCAGCTCGATTGGTTCAACGGTGAGCACCTCCAGACCAACCACTAGCTTCCCCATGCAACGCCTTGTTTTCTCCATGCCTGTGCAAAGCTCTCTCGACCACCAGCTGAGCGTCCATGGTGGACGCGCGGCCAGCCTAGGACGGCAGGTGCGGCGTGCCCAGGCCAGCGAGCGCAGCGTGCCTAGGCCGACGAGCGCGGCGTGGCCGACCGTCACGGCCAACCTGCGACCGGCAAGCACGGACACCTCCGGCAGTTGAGCGTGCCCATTCCCTGGTGGCGAGAGGAAGAAGATGCATGTTTGCTGTCTATGACATGTGGGGTCCACTTGTAAGTGAGTGGAGAAGGTCTAAAAGCTACAGCCGTTCAACCAAACAAGCTTTTCCAGAAGCCACAGCTCACATTTCACGGCAGTTTTTTCAAAAGCCACAGCCCACAGCTGCTTTCTCAAAAGCCACAGCTCAATCAAACACATCCTAAATGTTTCTGGACTCTACGAGTAGAAGAATGGCGTGGACTTCACCTGCTGCAGCCCTACAAGTGCAGTCAAATCTGGACACGACACGCTTTTCACATTGTACCTGATGACGACTCCACTAGCTTGGTTTAAAATTCAATCAAATTACTAACAGAAGCATCCGAGCATGAGGAAGTATATATGATATGATATACGGAGTTAGGGTTCTAATACCAGGTCATTTAATACAGAAGGGGTAATCTCGTTTTCTCACTCTGTAGTTTGTACAGGCTAATTGACTCCAGAATGGAAAAATGTCGAAGCCCCGGCTTTGACAAGCTCATAGGTTGACTTCACGTTTGTACATCTCTGTCAAAATATTTGTACAACTATGATTCCGTCAACTACTTGCTTATCTCCCCCGCAAATAAGTCATGATATGAGCTTGTTCGCTTCAGCTAAAAAGCCATTTCAGCTTATCAGCCAGCAGTATTTTTTTCTCACAGAAAATCAGCTGTTTCTACAGTGTTTTGGCTTATCAGCCGACTTATAAGTCCTGCCGAACAGCCCGATATATATATATATATATATATATATATAATGTTATCTCTAGCCCCTAGCGGTAAAAGTAGTCACCGCATTCACCTCAATAAACCAATAAGTTTCTAGTCTCTAGATGTATTTACCTTAAATGTCCAGAAAGGCTAGGGCCCTACTCGGAACGTAAGGTCCTCTTATATGATGTATTCATGTACCTAAGTGCATATTTCCTTCGGTAATGTACACTGTACACCTAACCTAAACCTCCAGTGGCCCTCAACTTTCTTCAGCTTGACACATGCCAAATATGCCATGCTTGCTGTTTCCATGTACTCTGAAGCTGGAGGAACAGACAGACATGCCACGCATTAAGCATCATTATCTTAACAAAAACAAATGCTGAAGAACAATGACATCTGTCAACCAATTCTAAGCTTTCTGTATATTTGGCAAAAAATAAATTCTAACCAATTCTAAGCTTTTTGTATATTTGGCAAAACATTAATGTATAAAATAGAAATTACATAAAAAAGATACTATTTACATACTGAGAAATAATAGCAAAATTATCAAGGTTTTACCTGCAGGCTGGTAATTCCATGCCCCTATTCTGGCTCAGAGAGGAATTAATACATCCAGATTTTCTGTCATTTGCCAGCCCTTTGGATATACAAGATGTTTATCTTCTAGATGAAGATGAACATTCATAATTTTTGAACAACCATTTGGTATGCCCTCCATATGGGTTTCATCTTCTACAAGCTGTTCTATAAATGTTGTTGCCTGTATGCATCATGGTTTATTTCAATAAGATAGAGCACAGATAATTACTAATGTGAATGATAGGTAGAAATAGAACTTAATTTCAGAATAAAATATATGGGGATGGCATAGGAAGAATGTTTTTTACTGTATTAATATATGTAGCTATGTGCATGAAAAACATCCATAGTTGCTTTGTGCAGGGTAAAATCTTCCACAATATACAGCAAAGGGACTACATGCTGAAGTAACAAAAATGCTTTGCATAGTTTTCCCAGGATAATTACTTTTTTTGCGTTGATTGAAAAGGTATAAAATATCTTTCAGTTCCATCTCCTTGTAACAGAATACAATAACACAATGCAGACACTGTGCAATGTGGATTCACTCTAAAACCTTGTCAGATATAAGGTGGAGAGGCATCAAGCTGTCAAACCAAGTCTCTACAAATGAGACTAAATACTGAAGCTATTGAGAAGTACAAGGGCTCAGCAGTCTGAATATCACGCTAACCAAATTAAGGGCTTCCTAACTGGATGACCATAATAACCATCCTGTGTATGGGAGGGCTTGGGGTTAGGGGGTTCTTGACCATTATGATAAGGCCTTCTTCTTAGCAAAAATGCCCGGGGGCTATCTTAACCACTGCAGGTCGATTTATTTATTTATTTATTAATTGACACTCTATGAATTGAATTAATATACAGGTAATTGACAGATTTAGAGCAAATTTAGTATCTTTTTAGAAAGGCAGAGCAAATTTAGTATGACCCACACAATATTTGGAGGGATATGGCTTTGAACACTGTAAATGTTATACACACAATCATACACAACTAAGGAAGACCAGGCAATTCTGACTTTCTGAGTTAGTGAACTACAAAAATCAGGGAAATGCAGCTGGTTATATCGGAACGAACGCATATTCTAAGCAGGCAAAAACAAACGCATATTAGATCAGGGCCTTGCATTGTATGGGAACGAATGCATATTCTAAGCAGGCAAAAACAAAATGCCAATCCCAATCTACTGCAGTTGTCACCAAAGAACTGACCAGGCTATTTTATGAGCAATGTGTATACTGTCAGAAATGGAACTTTCCGACAGGGACATGGGCAGGAGCGTTTACCTGAAACCCATCTCTGACAGTGTCCAGCAGCCGGATGTAGTTCCACGCCTGATGAGCCCTCTTGTTGGCATCCCAGAGCATACTGCTATTGAAAGCAAATCCCGAAGTATTCACATGAAACCTTCGTTGCCCCTTGTCCCTCTCGTTCGTGTGCCATCCTACCACCTGGCTGTTGTCACAAACTGGGCCTTCCAGATGTGTCTTGCTCTTCCCCACGCCCAGCATTGCGACTGGCCAGGTGCCAAAACTCCTACGCAATAACGTAGATCACAATGGATTTCAAATTCCAATACAGAATTAATTCAATCGACCCCAATTTGAAAATAAATGCGTGTAGTACGTAAGAGCGAGGGGAAAAAAACTAAGGAAGAGAAATGCGATTTGCCTTACCTAATGCCGCGAAGGTGATGGAAGAGGTCAAGGGAATACACGTTGTCCTCGTCGGCGAAGTAGACGATGCCGTGGATGCGGTGGTGCTCGATGTGGTCGAGCGCGGCGTTCCTCTGGCTCAGGCTGGCGCGCTCCCGCTCCGCCGGGTGGTCGGGCCTCCTCCGGCGAGCACGAGCGTCGGAGTGGGAGGGGAGGTGGCGGTACATGAGGCCGCAGCCGCGGAGCAGGTCGGCGGTCTCGCGCGTGGCGGCGCCGCGGTCGACGACGAGCCAGAGCAGCGGCTGCGGGACGAGGCGGAGCGTGTGCGCGAGGCGGTGCAGGTAGTACGCCTGCAGCGGGCGCGCGCGGGTCGGCGTCACGACGATCAGGGTCGTCGTCGTTGGCGGAGGCGGCGGGCCGGCGGCCGTGGAGCTGGACGGCGGCGGCGGCCGGACTAGGGTCTTCTCGGTTGGAGCGGCAGGAGGAAGAGGGTGGTCCGGGAGCGGGAGGTGGTGGAGGTCGAGGTGGAGGTGGCGGTGCGCGAAGGGGAAGAGGCCCGCGACGAAGCCGAGGAGGAAGCAGAGGAGGAAGCACGGCGACGAGAAGGGCCGCCGCGGCGAGAACGGCAGAGCCGCCGCCATGGCAAAAATTTTGTGCTGCCGCGTCGCGCCGCGCCGCGCGTGTTCGAGCGGTGTTCCCGTGTCCCTCCGGTGGGTGTGCCGCTCGCTGTGCTGTGCCGCGTGGGGTGGGGACTAGCTGGCAGAAGGTGCCATGGTCTTCGGCTTTTGGTGAGGAAAAGGCTGCCGTGCCGCGCAGAGGTGGAGGGACGGACGGACTTGGTCGCGGGCGTGCGTTTGTTTGCGCCGGCAGTGGCGTGGAGCCGTGGCGTAGTGACGTGGACATCGGCGTTGACGGGGTCCGCGGCGCGTGGGCATTCTCTTGTAAGCTAACTGATAAGTCAAAAATCCTATAGAAATAACTGATTTTCTATAAAAAGAAAATATCATTGATTTATAAATTGATTGAAACGGCTTTTTAACTGAAACGAACACCAGTTGCAACGCTAGCTAGCTTGGTGAGGCCCAGGGCCTGAGTACACCATATATATATATGGCTCAACTTTTTTTTTATATATATAAACAACTCCATTCAACTTAAGCACAGAGCCTGTTTATACGCTATACCCAAGTTACATTCTGAAATGCATCCAGATTTGGGCATCTAAATGTTGTTGCTATGGTGGATACAAGTGCAAAGAATATTGTTATAAAGTGAATGGAATGAACAGAGATTTGGAAGAACAGTTGTTTCATTGATCTGTTGAAAAGATTATATACATGTGAAGGGGTGTGTCCGTACAGACACAACCGTTCGTGTAAAGGTGTCTTTACAAAGGGAATGTGTAATTGTACACAGGAACTGCCTATTGCCGAAGGGACATGCCCCTTCGGGTTGCTAACTGCTATTCCTTTTCTTCTGGATGAGATCACCGAGAGAAACAATGCCTGTTAGCGATAAGACGCCCCTTGGCGTGAATAACGTTTCACAACAAATACGAAATATTTTCAGCACTTGATGTAAATGCTTGATGTGTCAAAGCATCTCGAGTTAGAGCAAAATTATAGTGAAAATTACAAAAATTTATGATATCAAATAAATATACTGTAAAAATATAATTAATGAATAAACTAATAATACTTAATAGTGTGTAAATATTAGTATTTTATTATATGATTTTGATCAAACTCGAGATACTTTAATTCTCAAAAAAAAATTAGAATAATTTATAATTTAGGATAGAACGGTCCCTTATTGCTTTCACTATTTTCCTTTCTCCAACTTTTGTACCAACTTTCTTTCCTTGTAACTCTGTTGTTGATGTTTACTTTTAGCTCAAATTCTACAATGCAGGGAGAAAGGTCGGCTTATTCAGTTAGGCTTTGGGTGATCGATTTCGCACATGTGTGGCGCGTTTGAAAGAGAATAATTAAAGACGACATTTCTGTAGAATCGTGAATTTAGATGGTAGCATAAGACTTGCAACCAAGTGAAACAGGACAATAATGTTTGCACCCAGAAACCGTGACCGTGAGACTCACCCCTGGGCACGATTTACCTGGAATCGAGAACCGAATCGAATTTACCGGAACCGAAAACCGAAAAATTCGGTTCCGTTCGGTTCGAGTTTCAGAAACGAATTACCGAGGTAAATACCGAAACCGAACCGAATTTACGGTATTACTGAACTTACCGAATTTATCTGAAATGTGATAAGTTTGAGTGTTGTTGTATTATTTATTGTACTATTATAGACTATTATATTATATATTTTTGGCACTCACACCTCTAGTCTTGTGGACTTTTATATGTATATGTATTTTGCACTATTATTATCTATGAAATCATGTCAAAATTAGTTTTTTGAACCTGCTATTACATTAGTTCGGTACTGTTCGGTAAATACCGGAACCGAACCGAATTTACCGGTACTGAATTTCCTCGGTACCGAATTTTTTTAGGAACCGATAGGTACTAGTTTTTGAGGAACCGAATTTTACACGGGTACCGAGTACCGAACCGAATACCGAATGCCCAGGGTGACGTGAGACAAACAGTGACATTTTGTAAAACTTGTCGACCTCTCATAATTTCTCCAGACATTATTTAATATATCATCTCCAAAATTTATTGGTATTGGGGACTGCCAGTACCCGTTACACGATAAGTATATGCTCCTGGCACACCATTTTTTGCTTTTGGAAGCAATTCCCTAAAAAGCAAAGAACTTGTTGCTTGTGCTGGTATATGAGTTTATCTGTATTATTAGTATTAGTACTTTGTAAGCTGATAGATATGGTCTTCCTGATGTAAACAGGTTGAGAACTGTCTTCCTTTTTAGCTTGTAGGAGAGAACATCAGTACGAAATCTTAACTTGGGGTTATTGCAGATCAGTTGTGACAATTGGCTTCCTCCAGTTTCATGAAAACTAGACTAGATGGTGAGCCTCAAAGCCCATGTTCCAGCCGACTCACTTTGGTCAGCCCCGGTTGAGACCTTTAAACATGAAGTACCCAATACTGGCAACAGTCAGGCAAATAAGTGGACAGATGACCGTGTCAATATCCAGTACCCTGTTCCTGCTGGCGGTATTTGCTTGTCGTGTTAAGACCAAATGCTCATGAAGCAGGTTGGTCAGATTGTCGAGCTGATGTATAACCTGGCGCTGACCTCTCGATATGTTCATAACCTGCGTAGGAAACAAAGCACCAAACTTGAGATGTCAAGATATGCACATGTGTTACATTAAGATAGGCACAACCAACACTCATGCTTTTATGGTGAGATTTACAATAAATACTAATCGAAATAGCAACCAATTGAATAACCAAACAACTTGCATAAAAAATTATGCAGTGTCAAGAGTACATATATATTCATTCAGTCTAGGCTTTGCACAATACATATCTACGGGAAGAAAAAAAAAGTAATATGCTCATCGTAAGCTTCAAGAGTCCTGTCATTAAGAACCTTTGCCACATGAAATATTGATGCCACATTTTTTTTTGCTAGGGCAGTGGGGTATGAAATACCACATTCCCCAGCTAAATCCCAAACTTTCAACTCATCTCTAACCTGGACCACCATCAAGGATAAACTCGGTGATACTCCATCAAAAACACTGGTTGTGGAGGTTCCAAATAGACCAAGCTCCCAAAATGATCATTGAATTGAAGTCCTGTCTGATCTCCCCATCAACCTTGGAACTTGCATCAGACTACCAATCATCAAAGGATGGAACAGCAGGCTGCGGAGAAAGGCTCTGCAGCCTAACCCTTTGGAGCAACAAGAACCAGAATCTCGAGCAAACACACAACCAACCAGGCAAGAGGAGGCAGCAGGTTGGGTAAGGCAAACCTCTCTTTTCAAGTCTATCAGCTGTCCAACATTTGTTAACTCCAGGACGAAGAACCACTTCTCATATAACAACCTAAAGCTCCAAGAATTCAGCAATGAGACACACAGAAAGAGCCCACGGACTTGGATTGTTTTCTTGCAATACAGATGAATGTTTAGTTTCATTTATTTTGTTAGTCTGTGTTGTTCCAGTAGATGATGAGTCTCAATACAGCTGAATGTTTTCTTGCAATGAGACCCTTTGTTGCAGAAGGTGCATATGAGTCTCAATTATCTACTAGTTGCCACTTGCCACAGTAGATGATGTTTAGTTCCATTGATTTTGTTAGTCTGTGTATGAATACTAATATGACATCAGACTATATTATGAAACCATCCAAAAATCATTGTTCTCACACAATGTGTATTTGGCAACCTAGACATATGATATCACATTCATAGATGTACTTTTCTTTTTCATTTACTTCGGACTAGATAAACTTGAATAGGACTTAATTTCTGACCACTTGTCCACTTAACTTGAGGACACTACTGAAAGCCCTGACCCTTCGCTATTTTTATCAAATTTTGAGGTCTAAAAAATTCACACTGGATCTAAAAATTGTCGGATAAACTAGTTTTTCAAACAAGGTTGACAGCTACATCTAATTCCAACAAGCTGCAAAAAAGGTAGGGAGGAGGCAGAGAGAGATACCTCTTCTATCATCGGGGAATCCTTTGAAAGCTGGTTTGATGATGAAGAATGAGGTATCAGAGTGCCATTGCCTAACTGAGAGACAAAGAGATTTGTAGGCGTGGAACCATTACAAGCATCATTTGGAAGAGCCAAGTTCTGCTGACTGGACAAATGTTTCTTCACTGAAAATTTTGAATTGAGTTCTTCAACTCGAGAGGTAAATTCATCCATCCTTTCATTCAATGTCGACACATCTGTTCTGAAAGCTGGGTGATAGCACCCTATAAAATAGAAGTGGAAACAAGAACATTTGCATGTCAGCGATCACATATGTTTTCATTTAGGCTTTTAATTGTC
Source organism: Chrysopogon serrulatus (assembly GCA_015844335.1). Lineage (NCBI taxonomy): Eukaryota > Viridiplantae > Streptophyta > Magnoliopsida > Poales > Poaceae > Chrysopogon > Chrysopogon serrulatus. Next base: position 12,406 of record JADLZL010001466.1, read on the forward strand.
ATGCTAGTTATAACTCTTTACAAAAGTCACCTGGTCAATAGCAGGAGGTTCAAGGGCTTGCCCTCCACCAAACCTCCTGTCTGCCAGTTTACTCAATTTCACAACATTTTTGTCTCTATGTGTTGAATATGATTGAGATAGGCCACTGGACAACATGACAAGAAAAAAGTCAGCTAACTTAATTCAGGTTCCAAAATTCTGTATTTAACTTTCCAGGAACAATTGCTCAAACTCAAAACAAGGATGTTATCATGAAACCTTTTCAAAAGTTTGTTTCTCCGATCAGCAGAAACACGGGGAAAAGGCTTCCTTTGGACTTGAGACCAGCTCATCATCAATGCTGAGCTTTGTCTTCAAATCTTCTGGTAATGCCTGCATCGCAGTCAGATCCAATGATGAACTAAGTGAAACAATGAGATGACATGTGAAAATACAATGTAAGCAATATAACTAACAAAATATACATACCATGACATCATTAATCAATTTCTCTAGCTGAATTTGTTCAATATACGTGCGTGGTATATAAGAACCATCCAAACCTAACTGATTCGCTACAGATTTAACATAAACCCGATCTCTTCCTTGCACCTATAAAGAAAGAAGCAAGGTCATAACATTTGCATGTCTTAAATAGTCATAATGAAATAAATAATGCTCAAGAAAATGAGATAGCAATGACATTGACAGAATCTACATCAACCAAACAGCAAATATTATACTCACTTGTATATAGTGTCGGTTGAGTTGTTCCAGCCAATCAATTTTAACAGTTGCCTTGCCATCAGAAAAAACATGACTGCTTCTCTTCAGTATAGCTGCTATAGTATATCCCAATGCCATCAAACCACCAAGAAGACGTACACTGACTTCAAAAGTGATCCTTGGTGATATTATAAATGAATTATCGGTCACCCATTCCTTTGAGCATAAAATAACATAAGAGAGAGAACACTATGGCTGCCAGCAAGAGTTTGTTTATTGCATGTAGCTACGGTCAATAAAAACAAATACAGGTAAATATAAGCCAACAGCAGAAGACATGCAAATTTGTTGAACTAAGCAGACTAAGTAAATATAAAAAAAGAAGTAAAACTTAGAATCTCACTATAATGAAATTTTTTTTTCTCGAACACGCAGGAGAGCTGCGTATCTTTATATTAAGAAGAAACAAGGGCAAGAGCCCTTACAACACACACCCACAAGCCAGGGCAAGAGCCCTTACAACACACACTCACACTTCTAAACACATAGAAAGAAGCACGCGCCTTTCTTTGAGACAAAAACGACCTCACCTCCACAAAAGAGACCCCCTATCTGGTAATCTACAGGCTCAAGAGAAGGGCTTCCCCGAGCCTTTGCAAGATTCGATAACGATGTTCCTCACTTGCGAGCAGCAATGCTCTAGCCAAGTTAGGAGGAGTAGCATCAAAAACGCATCGATTGCGATGATTCCAGATTGTCCATGCCCCAAGGATGATAAGCGAGTTGAGATCTCTTTTGTGTGAACCATCCAGTCTTGACTCTGCCTTGGCCCACCATTCATCAAAGGAGGGTTCATCTTGCTGTGGTGAAAGGGCCTGTAAACCCACCTTCCGCAGCAAAACAAACCAAAATTCTCGTGCAAACACACAAGACACTAACAGATGATTGATAGTTTCTTCCTCTTGATCGCAGTGGGGGCAGCGATTAGGATGTGGGAGACCTCGGCGTGCAAGCCTGTCTGCTGTCCAGCATTTGTTATGTGCTGCCAACCACATAAAGAAGCGGCATTTTCCAGGAGCCCGAGTTTTCCAAATACGCTCCCAAGGTCTGAATGTAGTGGAGCCAATGAAGAAGGCCTCATATGCAGATTTTGCAGAATATTGGCCTGATGTCGAGAGCTGCCATAAATGAGCATCCTCCACTCCAGGCTGCAGACTCACCTCCGAGAGAATATCCCATAGTGCTAGGAATTCAGTGATGATTCCCACAGTTTGAGCTCCTTGGATATCCGCAATCCAGCCATGATTGGTAAGGGCTTCCAGCACAGTCCTCTTATTAGCTCTTTTCTTGTTAACAATGGCAAAAATTTATGGAGCAAGATCAGCTACTCGCTGTCCATTGATCCATCTATCCTTCCAGAATAAAGTGCGAGCACCATCACCCAAATCTGAAATGACTGCCACGGAGAAGAGAGCTCTTATTGAAGGATGAACTTGGATAGGAAAGGCCGACCATGGTTTATTGGGCTCAGTTTTCTGCAGCCACAGCCATCTCATTCTAAGTGCCCATCCCAGCGTTTGCAAGTCGTAGATTCCAAGCCCTCCAAGCTCTGGAGGTCGGCACACCTTGGGCCATGCCACAAGACAATGCCCGCCTTTCACATCTTTACGTCCCTTCCAGAGAAATCCCCTTCTTATTTTATCTATTGCCTTGAGAGCCCATGTTGGAAGGTCGAAGGCCATTGCCAAATAGATTAAAGTTGAGGTGAGTACAAACTGGACTAGTATTCTTCTCCCAGCTCGAGTGAGCAAGTCTGCTTTCCAGCCAGGCAACAAATCTGCAATTCTGTCAATTATTGGCTAGACTTGTGGTCTAGTTAGTTTGTGCATAGATAAAGGTATACCAAGATACTTGCATGGGAAGTCTAGAATTTCACACGGCAATCTTTGTTGCAGCACCACAATATCAGTATCTGAGCATTGAATGGGATAAGCATTGCTTTTCTGTAAGTTGGTTTTGAGACCAGATGCTTCCCCAAAAAGTTAGAGAATGTCCAGGATTAAATCAATGTCACTGGGAGTGTCGAAGGAATAAAACAACATCATCCGCATACAAGGAAATCCGATGAGACAAAGTCCGAGTTGCAAGGGGTTGCAACAGTCCCTCGCTCGAGGCCTTTGCCACCATACGAGCAAGTACATCCATCACCAATATAAAGAGCATAGGTGATAGCGGATCACCTTGTCGCAGTCCTCGCCTGTGAAAAATTATCTCACCAGGGACACCATTTAGTAGCACCTGTGTTGATGAAAACGCTAGAAGTCCACTGATGATGTCGCACCAAATAACACCAAATCCCATCTTCTTAAGGACTTCTAGGAGGAATGGCGGGACACCGAATCAAAAGCTTTCATGATATCCAGTTTAAGGAGAATCCGGGGCTGTTTCTGCTGGTGGAGATACCTTGCCGTCTGTTGGACAAGCATGAAGTTGTCCTGGATGAATCTCTTTTTTATAAAGGCACTTTGACTACTTGAAACCATTTGGTCAAGGTGAGGAGCCAGCCTATTTGCAAGTATTTTTGTGATCAATTTAGCAAAACTATGCACCAAGCTTATAGGGCGAAAATCCTTGACACTCCTTGCCTCATTCCTTTTGGGCAACAAGGTAATATAAGCTGCATTAAGAGTTTCCAGGTTTCTGAATTTTCTGCTGCCAATGGCAGAAACTGCATTCATAATGTCTTGCTTTATAATTGACCAACAAGTCTGATAGAATTGACCTGTAAATCCATCAGGTCCTGGCGCTTTATTGCTTGGCAGTTGGCGAACAGTTCTCCACACCTCATCCTCGGAAAAAGGAGCGTCAAGTTGTCCAAGCTCGTGGGCTGTGATGTGTAGCTCATCAAGATTAATTGTGTGGTGTCTGTCCACACTTGTCCCAATCAGATCATTGTAAAAATTATAAATTGCTGCTGCCTTGCCATCATGATCTGTAATCACTTGGTCCTCTTGAATCAACTGAGCAATGAAATTCTTGTTCTTACGGTGACGGGCATGGAGGTGAAATAGGGCAGTGTTGGCATCACCATCACTAAGCCAATTAATCCGAGAGCGACATCTTGCAATTGTTCGTTGTAGTGATGATAAAGCTAAGGAATGTTTTTTAATTGATTACACAGCCACCTCTCGCTAGGTGACAGATCTCTGTTATCCTGAGCTATCTCCAAGCATGTGTAAGATCTCTCTTGCTAACCCCGGTGACTGTTGATGTGTCCAATCTTGCTTTGACTCCAACTTTGAAGCCTCCCGGCCGTCGTTTTGAATTTCCTTGACAGGGGGTCTCAAAGGGGCAGGAGACAGCAGGAACAGAACTCCAAGCCATCTCAACTACGCCACGAAAATCATCTGTTTGGGCCAAAAGGTTCAAAGTGGAATCTAGGTTTCCCAGCTTTGCAACTGTTAACCCGAGGATCGAGGACAATGGTCAGAATCTTCCGATGCAGCACTTTGCAGGAGACAATCCGAGAAGAGCTGTTCCCAATCAACAGAACACAGGACTCTATCCAGCTTAACTAGTGTTGGTGAGTCTTGCAAATTAGACCATGTGAATTTGCGTCCATGAAGAGGTATTTCTTTTAAGGACAAATCATCAATCAGCCTTCTAAATCTTCCCATCATAGCACGGTTTAGGTTACTGTTATTCTTATCCTCATCTTTGTAAATGAGATTGAAATCTCCTAGCACCACCCAAGGTCCTTGGCAGGCAGAACGAATATCTCTCAATTCCTGCAGAAACATGATTTTACCATCATTGCCTTGCGGTCCATAAACACAGGTGAGCCACCATGTCTGTCCATCACTTGATTGAAACTGAATTGACACACTGTGGGCATCAACTCTATTAGCAATAGCAGGACCAAGGGCATGGCGCCATGCTACTAGAATTCCCCCACTTGCACCAGTGGACGGCAGCTCTACATATTTGTCGAAATCAGATCCAAGCGAGGAAAGGAGGGTTCGCCGTGATACTTGATCCATTTTTGTCTCTTGGATGCAAACAATATCTGCTCTGACAGCATTAACAAAGTTGCGAACAGGGTTCTGGCGAGCAACAGAATTGAGGCCACGTACATTCCAGGTTACAATTTTGGAGGGATTCATCTAGGTAGAAGAAGGTGACGACCAAGGAGAAAGCAGAGGCGCTCAGGCCATCAGAGCCTCCTCACCAGGGGGGCTCCATCGGGCTCCATCCGAACAGAGCTGCCAAGGCCTGGATATGGGAAGTCGAGAGAGGCTGGGTGAAATATTTGGTGTATTCATCCAAGGCTTGTTGATCTATGCCCTCTCGTTCACTAATGATGTCCAGTGATCTCATAACCTGCTTCTTGACACGAGAAGGGGCAGGCTGTTTTGGCGACTCAACTCCTATGCCAGCAAGACGACGACTGCGGCGAGGAGCACCCGGTGGGAGAAGCTGTTGTTTCCTTCTAGAGATACAAGGGGTCGGGAGAATTTTGTTTGTTTTCTTGCTGAGTCGCTTAATGAATTCCTTGCCTGCTCGTCGAGGTGAAGGTGTTGAGGGAGAGGCTACAGGCAGCGGAGGGGCAGCCAGGTCGCAGGAAGATTTGGCCGGCCGACGTCTCCGGGTGTAGACCTTGGAGAAGTAACTTGGCGGTCTTGTTACAGCGGCTGATCTTCGCACTCTTTGTCGTTCCTGAAGTTTAGGACGTTCAGCCTCAGGGTCACCTGCTGAACAGAGAACAGGTGGTGCAGCAGCTTCTTCACTTTCCAGCCCAGCATCCAGGAAGGCCTCACAATCAGGCCCAGGTGGTGCAGCAGCTTCTTCGTTTTCCAGCCCAGCATCCAGGAAGGCCTCACCATCAGGCCCATTATCTGGAACTGGGATAACCACGGGTGGTTCGCAAGCCAGACAGGTTGGCAGGATGGAGTGAAACTCCCAGGAGGCGGCGCATGTTGGCGAGCCGGGCCTTCCGGAAGCCGCATCCAGCTTCGGGGCATCAATGTCCGAGGCCGTTGACAAGACGGGCGTCATCAATGCCCGGGCAGTTGGCGGGGACGACGCGGCGTGGGCGAGCTGGACTCCTCGTAGGCAGCGCAAGCATGGGCGTTGTGGCCCCACGGAAGCCACGGCCGCCGCGGTGCATCAAAGGCCGGGGCAGATGGCAAGGCGGGCGCTGGCATGGGCGAAGTCGGCTCCTCGGAGGCGGCGTGCGTGGACGAGCTGCACCCCTCGGAAGCCAGGCAGCGCCCGGCATCAATGTCACCCGGGCGGCGTGCGCGGGCGAAGCCGGGCCATCGGAAGCCACGCCGGGCGCCAACGACGGGCAAAGGGCATCAATGCCTGTGGCGGCGTGGCATCGCTGAAGACTGTTGGCCCAGCCTAGTGTGGACCAACCCCCGCGGAATATCGACGTTGTCGGGCCGCCGGCGCCGCCGCAGCCGGCCCGTCCACGCTGGGAACGGCGCCGCCGCCGCCGCCTTCTTCGTCGACCCCTTCCATCATCAGCCGGAGGCGGAGAAGGCGAATCCCCTGCCGTCGACGGCTGAACAACAGGGACCACCGAGATGTGAATGGGATATGACAGTAGACGCTTCACCGGGCCGAAGCTGTCGTCAGCCATGGAAGGCTCGATGATATCCAAGTCTATCACCGCAGGGATCAGCCTGGGGTCGGAACACCATGCCGCCACCTTGAAAACGTCGCGCCGAACTGCGTTGTCAGGATGAACGCCGCCGATCCAGCAGAATTCATTTAGCAGTTGCTCCGACGTAGAGAGCTCCCATGCATGAGCCGGGATCCCGCGCAGCTCGATGTCGACCGCCGAAGTTAGACTCGAAGCAGACGCGTGGATGAACCGCGTCCACTTCATGACGTGAAGGCGGAGGCCTGGACTGATGAGTGGCCGTCCACCGTTGTATACCCTTGATGCAGTGTCCTCGTCCAGTAGGATTAGGAGGAAGCTGGCCGGCCCTGAACGGAGAAGCGTGAGCGTCTCCACGTCGGCTCCAAAACGAGCAGCGACCAGGCTTTTGATGGAAGCTTCGATGTCGTCGAGAGGCCCCTCGATCATAGAGACGATCAAAGCACGCCCGAGCGCTTCCTCCCTCTGGCAGATGGTGCCCGACCGATCAATGATCCACCTGGGCCTTAGAGCAGGGGCTTCCGTCTCACCACCACTTGAGGACGAAGGAAGGGAAACCATCGGGACGTCGCCTCCATCACCATCGTGGCGCGCAGGAGGGGCGAGCCGTGATCGGGCCCGAGCCGACGCCGCCCGCGAGTCCTCCGCCGCCTACGACGTCCCTGACCTGCCGCCTCGACACCGGCCTGCATCGTGCACGACACAGGTGGAGGGGCAGAGCCAAGAGACGGAGGGGGAGACTCGAGCGGTAGCGGATTGGCAACCCGTCGCCAGACCGCCGTCGAGGGAAGCGACTTCAGGCCATCCGGGCAGGCGCGAGCGCGGTGTCCCAGGCCCAGCAAAGGAAAGCGGGGGCGGACCGGCAGCGAGCCGCTGATGATGCAGAGAAGCCGATTGAAGCGCGACCTCTAAGGTCGTTCGGGACAGCCGATGAGGCCGGGCCGCCACCGCCCGGCTTCCTTACGGGTCCTCCGACTTCAGCGCCTTCACCCAACCATCAGCGTCGGGGACGTTCAACACCACCGAGGTCGCACGCTCGCCCGCGACACCACAATCCGCTGGCGCAGGGGAAGCTCCGCGCGGGCGCAGCCGGGGGCTCCGGGCAAGCGGCGGGAGCCTTCAAAGCCGGGCGGCAATCCCAACCCCCGCACCACTTCCGAGAAGGACGGAGGAGAGACGCCACCAGACTTGCCAGAGGGAGGAGTTTCCTGGCGCCACCGGTCAGCCTTGCTGCGCCCGAGCAGATTAGGTGGGGTCCCCGACGCTAGGGGGAGAGGAGGCGGCCGGACTCGAGGGAGCGGGTGGTGGAGTAGCCGGCGGGCCCGGAGTGGGTGACGGGGGGAGGCTGGCGGTGGAAGGTGCGTCGGGGAGGGGAGAGAGCGAGGGGAGAGGGAGGCGGAACGGGGAGCCATGTAGCTCTATAACTTGAAACTCACTATAATGAAAATTGAACCGAACTAGTATTTCAAGTTCTAGCAAAGATTCAGGGGAAGTATGTGTATGGAATAAAATTACATGGCAGCTAAGGAGTGGACTTAATACAAATAACCTTATAGTAGTATCATAACATGATCAACCAACAATATCACTAAAAAGCATAATTTGTAGCCACTAAACATAAAACTAAAATTCCATTGGCAAGATAGGTAACAAATATAAAACCAATATACCTCAAACATTAGATTATATTTCCCTTCCCTATTCCGCATTCTCAAATAAGATTGGCATGCTTCTGGGTCTTCACCAGGTGGAAGTAGATATATATCATAAGTTTCTTCGTTGCTTTCGTATGTATGATCATCACCAAGCACAGACTTGATTTTCTCGGGTGATAGAGGTTTTCGTGATTTGCAAGTATGTATGACCAACAGGCAAAGTGCACAATTCAACAATTTTCTTGGTTAATCATAAAAAAAAAGTTTGTCGTTGAAACTATGCGGTTTGATGGGGACGTGATTCCCGATCTTCCGTCGGGTTCAAGATAACTATCGATTTGGTCGGAGAGCGACACACCAATCCGGCTTCGGATCACAAAGACCCGAACCCTGCAACCTTAGCACCACGTCTCCTCGGGTTATCAACCGTGTTACAATCCGGTTGACCTCGCCAAGAAGGCTAATCCCTGCTGCAAATCGAAGAACACAAGCAAGAACAAGATAATACGCAACTCAAGTGAAGTGACAATTGCAGATATATGATTAAGATCTCAACGTGGGGTTTCACAAACCGATAACGGCGACTGTTCGATGACAGATTGATCTAAAGCAAAACCCAAACCCTAACGTAGGCGGCGGCTACGATTATATGGTCTAAGGGACGTGCAAGCACCCTCATTCACGTCCTCCTCATGGGCCTATACGTTACGTGGCCCGACGGCCCAAAAGATAGCAATGAAACGCCTAAACAGATTCTGGACGCTCACTTGTTTTGACAATTCCCGTTGACTCCGATGGAATTTGGACCTCAAACCAAAGCCATTAGTTAGCTTATGAAATGGATCATCAAAAACGGGTTCGGATGTGTCCTGGGCGTCCGATTTATCGCTCGCTGGTCCTGAAGGCCGAGACTGACGCGAACTCGAGTTGGACTGGGCCTCTGGCTTGGCTTGGACGTCCTTGCTGCCCCCCTAAGGTGGTGGCCAAGGAGGAGGACGTCCAAGGGCTTCCTTGGTGTGTTTTCCATCTTCTCGGAACGTGCTCCAACTTGGGCCAGGGTCCCAAGTGTGAATATCCAGCCCATGACAATGATGTAGCTCCTGACAGCAACCGTGACAGAATGTCTTAATAATTTGAAGGCCTTGCCAACGTGATATTGAAATAGGACCTAATTTATTTGAAAGCTTATTAAATAAGCTTTCCATCAAGTACTCATTGACCTCAATCACACCCCGGATGGTTGAGTTACGGCCTTCCCAACGAGGTACTATCGGGTCACTGATGAATCTTGATTGCCCTGCACTTTGAGAAATATTTATACCTACAAGCAAATAGGAACATGTACATGTGGAACCAAGTGAGTTACTCCAAAAATCACTAAACAAGCTCACCTTATAATCAATGGTTGTATCTGAATGTGTCATGTCCTCATCATCCTTCCCTTCTTGACAACAAACCGTCCCTCGGTTTGAGGTTAGGTGCAGGACAGATTGTAGGTAGTAGCCAACATAGCTTCTCTTCTTGAAATTTAACTTGTTTCTTTGTAACAAAACTAGAAGCACTTGACATGATAAAATTATAGCTATTGCAGCCCTCTAGTTGATCATATTTTTGTATAGTAAAAGGAGATTTCAGATTTGAACAAATATAGACACGATGCACCATATACTCTCCTTTGTAATTATATTTGCCAACAAAGTAATATATACATCTAGATAACCATGGCAATTCAGCATATTTAAATTTTTCTTCCAAAATATTAAGAGCACATAGAGTATCAAACTCAATATAACCCAAAGTATTTAAAGAAGATAATAATTTTAGCTCATCCTTTTCAGTGGTAATGGGAAGACAATATTTACTTGCAAAGAAAAAGTACTTTGTTCCAAAATATAAGAATCAATTTCTTTCACAAGTGGTGGCATAGCAATAACAAAAGTGCTATCATGCAACTTTTCTTCATCACAAATATCAGTAGAATCATCATGTGGTAAAGGTAAATTAAGAGAAGGTTCTAGTATTGCATTAATAGCATCATTGGTGGGCAAATTCAGCATCTCAAGAGAGCTCTTACCCGAGACAGTTATCTGTTCTTTCTCTATTACCTTGTCCTCTTTCTTGGATACATGCTGCAAACTATTAGTTTTAACAAAAGATAAAGCAATATCTTTATTTTATAAAAATTCAAATTTAGATGAAGATATCTTAACATCTGAAATAACCCATTCTTTTCTAAAAGGCTCATTCTTTCTTCTCTCCACTCTCATAAGATCTTCTCTTAAAATTTCAGCAGCAGTCATAGGTATGAGAGTAATATTTCTACCATTGTATTTGAATGAATATTTATTAGCAATCATATTGTGCATAACCTTATTTTCAGATATCCATGGTTTACCAAATAATAAATGACAAGATTGCATAGGTACTATATCAAAATCTGCACTATCCTTATAAACACCAAGGGAAAATTTAATGTGTGCAATTTCAGTTACCTTTATTTTATCCCAAGAATTTACCCAGTGCATGTAGTATGGATGTGGATGTGGCTTTGTAGTGAGACCAAGCTTCTCAACTAACTCTAAGCTTGCAAGGTTGTTGCAACTCTCACCATCGATCATGACACGACAACGTGCCTCTTTCACAATAAAATATGTTTGGAACACGTTGTTGAACTGGTTTTGCTCTGCCTTCTCCATTTGGGAACTGAGCACTTGATGTGCAAACTCTGTGGTGCATGTGGAAAGTGGTTGTGATGATGTCGCTGCAGCTATGGAGGAAGACGGCTGATCCATGATGACCTGGAATTCACACTTAAAAAGAAACTTGTTGTTTGGTATTGTTAGAAATCAAAAGCCCTATCAACTACAATATGTGTCGGTGGAAGCACACTCTCACATGTCTTACCAAATTCTTACAAGTGTTCTTACCAAAGCAAGACAGTGAATGGTACAAACGGCGGCTGGTTCGTGATACTGTGAGGATGTGGCACCAAAATTGCAAGGGTCTTTTTTCTGTACTGATCTGAAGTATATATATATGGAGCTTGGAAGGCACACAAAGAAACAAATTTATATATGTGGCACACAATTTAGTAACAGATAGCAATATTGAATAAACGTCCAAAGCACTTGTTCTAGTTCTTTGGTCTATGCGTGTTCCTAGCACCAATTATGATAAACAAAGGAGTGAAACAAGGATAAAAGGAACAATTATGAATGAAACCAATGGACATAAACAAGGCAAAGACACCACACAAAAAATAGAGCAATTAGTTGTTCCTTATGTGCTCCTATTCTCTTCTCTTTTCTTTTTACTATTTTTTTATTTTTATACAAACTTTTTCTTTTGATCTTTTGATATTTTTTTTTTTCTCAGTAAGGAGCACACAAGAACAAACCATAAAAAATTTGAGCTCAATTGGATAAAAGATGTGGTATATAGAAAATAAGTATTGTGCTCTCAAAATAACACCAAAATTTGTGGGCCCAAAAACTCAATTTTGTTGATTGAATTTCGCAAATCTAATTTTTGCGAACCCAGCTTTGCTAGGATGAAACAAATCTAAAATTTTCTGGCGTTCTCCGTAGATATAAAAATTCCCCCGTTTCGAGTTTGGACGAAAAAGTTATGATGCGTTTTTTAAGGTAGGCTGTCCAAATCGAGTTTTATGTGGACACAAGATGCATATAATAGTTGCGGATGGAGGGATCAACACAAATTAGAGAAGAACACGATCTAAACCAGCAATAAGACGTTGACCTAGGACATAAACTCAATACAGCGAACTTTGAAACTAAATTATGTAAAGGCTATGGCGTGGCTGGCTCTAGGATGGGAAACAATTATGACCGTGAATTATGGGATGAAGACAAAACACAAACTAAGGGATAACTTCGAACCTGATGGTATACTTTAAGCTCTGAATACCATTTGATGGGGACGTGATTCCCGATCTTCCGTCAGGTTCAAGATAACTATCGATTTGGTCGGAGAGCGACACACCGATCCGGCCGGATCACAAAGACCGAACCCCGCAACCTTAGCACCACGTCTCCTCGGGTTATCAACCGTGTCACAATCCGGTTGACCTCACCAAGAAGGCTAATCCGGCTGCGAATCGAAGAACACAAGCAAGAACAAGATAATACGCAACTCAAGTGAAGTGACAATTGCAGATATATGATTAAGATCTCAACGTGGGGTTTCACAAACCGATAACGGCGACTGTTCGATGACAGATTGATCTAAAGCAAAACCCAAACCCTAACGTAGGCGGCGGCTACTGATTATATGGTCTAAGGGACATGCAAGCACCCTCATTCACGTCCTCCTCATGGGCCTATACGTTACATGGCCCGACGACCCAAAAGATAGCAATGCAACGCCTAAACAGATTCTGGACGCTCACTTGTTTTGATGATTCCCGTTGACTCCGGTGGAATTTAGACCTCAAACTAAAGCCATTAGTTAGCTTATGAAATTATCTTTCCATCCATATATGGATCATCAAAAACGGAGTTCGGATGTGTCCTGAGCGTCCGATTTATCGCTCGCTGGTCCTGAAGGTCGAGACTAACGCGAACTCGAGTTGGACTGGGCCTCTGGCTTAGCTTAGACGCCCTTGCTGGCCCCCTAAGGTGGTGGCCAAGGAGGAGGACGTCCAAGGGCTTCCTTGGTGTGTTTTCCATCTTCTCGGAACGTGCTCCAACTTGGGCCAGGGTCCCAAGTTTGAATATCCAGCCCATGACAATGATGTAGTAACCGACAAAGAACAAAGTGACAGAATGTCTTGATAATTTGGAGGCCTTGCCAACGTGATATTGAAATAGGACCTAATTTATTTGAAAGCTTATTAAATAAGCTTTCTATCAAGTACTCATTGACCTCAATCACACCCCGGATGGTTGAGTTACGACTTTCCCAACGAGGTACTATCGGGTCACTGATGAATCTTGATTGCCCTGCACTTTGAGAAATATTTGTACCTACAAGCAAATAGGAACATGTACATGTGGAACCAAGTGAGTTACTCCAAAAATCACTAAACAAGCTCACCTTATAATCAATAGTTGTATCTGAATGTGTCATGTCCTCATCACAGTTGGTGCACAATTCTGGATTTTTCTTGAGATGCCTACCTTTAGAATGTACATAGGCTTTTGGAACCCTGAGAATGGGTTGAACTTGTTGACGATTTTAATATGTGCAGTCTCCAAATCTGGTTCGATGAAAGCCTTGTACATTGGATAAACCTGAAAATGCCATCTTTCAATAAACCACATCAATTACATTAAGAGATAATTCACATGCTAACATGAACCACAGGACTGCTCATAAAATGTATAGTTAAAGTTGAAAAATTCAACCTACCGTTTCAGAGATCTGGTGAATTATCTCTTCGTGCTCCTGGCCAGCTCGTTGTATATCCCTTAAAACCCTCTTCACTAGGTCAAAATGAACACCACCAGTGACAGAAACACGCAAGTCCATCACAGGCCGTAACTTCTCACTCAGTGCATAAATACCTTCAATGATAACAATTCGGGGGAGCTAGGGACATCAACTGTTTCTGTTTGCACATAAGAAATTATGATATTAAAAAAAAAATGAAAGATGAAGATACGGACCTTAGCTTCTAATATTGAAAGGTGGCCGTGATTATTTACCTATAACCAATCCGGCAGCTCGACTTGAAATCATATATTGGAACTTGAACTGATCGTCCTTCCTTCGGACCATGAATATTTTCCAAGAAGTGTGTCATAGTCTGTTAGACGTGGATCCGAGCAGGTTTTAAGAGGTGAAAATATCAATTTCTCTGGTTGGAAACATTATCACCTTAGAGGATGCAGCTTGTAATAATAGAGCACTCCGATACTAACATTGCTTCATAGATCTTACAGTATAAGATAATAACCATGCCATTATCAATGCCTCAATGCAGTGGTTTCCAAATGAGAAAATGTGCAAGAGACACATCTCAACATATATGTAACATACCTATCCCTTATTGTTTTTTTTCAGAAATTCTGTTGATGCAAAGGAAGTTGCATATACATATTAAATAAACTATAAGGCAATATCGAAAAATGTTTGATGATTAGGACTACCATCAAAATTGCCATCGACTATGCGAAGTTGCGTCATTATAGTTGTCCATTGATATAACAGCAACATCGGGCATGCAAATGACCACCTTCTCAGTAAACACTGTCTTCCCAGCACCAGAGGGGCCAGCAACACCAACAAATATTATCCCATCATTGTGCTGCGCCAAAAGCTTGCAGGCACGGATCACAACAAAGAAGCCTTTCTCAAAAGACAATGGATCATGGAAGAGGACAATCTCATAGCGATCTGAGTCCTTCCTTTTCATCAGTTGGACCTTGTCACGCAGAAGGTTATGACGCCTCCTTGGTGAGTCAGCCATGGAATCATTTTGATCCATTGTAGTCTGCACAACAGATGGAAAGAGAAAATTAAAGATATAAAAGAGATATAAATTTAGGGATCCCCTAAGAGGCTCAAAACATAGATTGATCGGCTTTAAGGTCAGTGTCACCTGGGCTGCGGAATCCAATGATATTATACTTCCTGCTTCCGAGCCCCTTGACTGTGTTCCTTTCCCCAACTTTTGTACCACAATTTCATGTAACTCTGTATTTTCTTTACTTTTAGCGTAAATTCTATAACGCAGGGAGAAAGGTTGGCTATTCAGAGCTCCAATGAAGAACAGGGGCAGACCCAGTAAAAGGAAGAAGAGGGGCAGACCCAGTAAAAGGACATGGGTGTCTTGGCGTGTACATACTTCTACACCCAGCAACAGTTGGCATCACATATTAAATAGAAGTGGTCATGTATGACAGCATTGTCACACAAATACAAACTAGTAACAAACTTGCAGTAGGAGCATAAGATACAGTTCATGTTTTGTTTTGATGCCAAATATAAGGCCTAAACATGAATTAATCATAGTTAAACAAAAACTAATAGAGGCTAATTGATGAGTAGAACTCATGAGAAAAAAGAAAATTTTAATTAGTCCATGTTTAGCCTATTACCCAATGATGGACTAAACTTTAGTCCAGTGATTGAAACAGGCCATATTGTGACTAGCACCATGCAAGTAAAGTCCATTTGAATTACATGCATGAAATCGCAGTGTGGTTCTCTCTTTTCTTTTTCTGGTCTAGCTACAGCAAAATTTCAACAGGAGGGCATGCCATATGGTAAGCATGCAAAACTGCACAAATGTAGTGGCATTTTCGTACGGATACCAGGGCCATTAAATACCTGTATCATAAAACCATATCGGCCTGTTTCATGCAGTAAAATTGCGCCAAGTAAATAAAAAAAATATCCAATGTGCAGTAAAATTGTGCCGGGCTGCCCGCCAAAAACAGAAACCCCGTAGGTGTTCGACGCGCCCATGGATTAGAATCCATGACGGTGATGGATTGGGACTCTAGATTCGGTAGAACGCTCAGCAGTCCAAATCCCAAAGAAGCGCCGAGTATGACCGTGATCAATCCTTAGGGAATAGGGAGATGGAGACAATAAGAGCGAAAATACCCTCCGTGACGACGCACCGAGAAGGAGGCGGCGCCGGCTCCCGCAACAGGCCGCGGTCCCCGGCTCCGGCCAATGCAGCAGGATTCCGCGGTGGCGACAGCAGGGCCCCAAGGATTCGGCGGAGGGAGCAGGTAGCCGAGACTCAAGAGGACAGGACGAGACGCGAGCGGTGGTTCGGCTCGCGGCGGCCCAGTAAAGAGGGGAGACGCAGACTCGGGCGACCGCGCGAGGAGGGGAGCGGCGGGGGAGGCGGTCGTGTCGAGGTTTGCGACGTGCCGGGAGGGTGGGGCGGCGTGCGATTCGCCCCCGGTGGCCAGTGAGGAAGGAAAACAGAGGAGGAAAAAAATTAGAAAACTGGCCAACTTTTTTGTTGGGCTGATTTCACCTCATTCTAATTAACCGCTTGGGCCGCTTTGGGCTTAGAAGCGGCTATACTTTACGACCGGTCTAGCAATGACAGCCCGCTTGGGCCGCTTTGAGCTACTGAAGGGGCTATAACTATAGGAGAAAGTCTTAAAAAAAAAAAAACAGAAAAGTTACCGGCGTGAGGTCGCGCTCCTGTTGGAGAGCGCGACTCTCCTAACCTGCGTCCACGTGATTTTGTAGCCCACGATTGCCCGACTCCTCTGGCCTTTTCTTCGGCCCATGACGTTCCAACTTGCATGCTAGTTGTCTAGCGGGCTCACTTTTTTATTGTTATTTTTCAGTCAGGGCAAGGAATATGGCACATTTTGAGTTTTTTTTTCAATTTTTGTGTTGCTCTTTTGTTTAATTTTTCATTCTTTCTTTAGTTTCAGTTTAATGGTCTTTTTCCCCTCTTTTCAGTTTTCAGTTTTTTTATTTTTTTTTTTTTTGTAGTTTCGGTGTTCATTTCATTTCTGTTTATTAATTGTTTCATTTAGTTTTAGCTATACGAGGTTTCATAATTTTTTTTAGTTTTTAGTTTTTAGTTTCATTTTTTAGTCTTGTTTTTTTAGTTTCAGTTTTTAGTCTGTATTTTTCTCATATTATTTTAGTTTCAGTTTTCAGTCTAGTTTTTTTATTTTTTTGTTACTTTCAGTTTTCAATCTCCCTTTAGGTTTGAATGCATTTCTAAATTTTACCCGGCTCATTTTAATGGGTTTTATAATAATTTGTTTCTCTAGTTAGTAGTTTATACAATGCTTGTTTATCCTCCTGATCAGCAAGTCAAATTTTTTAGATTTTTTAGTTTCAGTTTTTATTCCTTTTTTATTTTCTAATTTCAGTCTTCAGTCTCCCTGTTAGGTTCGAATCTATTCCTAAATTCTACATACGAGTTGTATAATAACTTATTGTTGGTATAAATTAACCGCACTCCATTAAATAAGTTTTAAGTAGGATTATCCACAAGCGCCACAGATATCATATCGATTGTCGCATTTTACTCGAAAGTTGATGACACTTTTCCAAGATGCACTTCTGAGAAGATCTGATGTGTATTGATTTTACGCGTGTCTTAGCGAACTGGAAGTCTAAATCATCAAAGTGGAATTTCAAAGGTTTAGGATTGATAGCTAAATCTTGGGAATGGGATGATTATGTTTTAGCTACCAAGACTTCCGTTTCTAGTTCGGCTGGTAAGTTCTTCTCTTTCTCGGGGAGCTTAGAATAGACTTGAACAACTTTTTCTAGCATAGGCCTTGCTTCAGTTATAGGTAAGTGAAGAAAAGCTCTTCCAGAGGCTAAATCAAGGGATTCCTTAGATTCCTTGGTAAGACCCAAATAAAAATGTTGAATAAGCACAGGGTCTGGAAAACCAAGGTCAGGGCCAAATGTAACAAGTTTATTAAAACGCTCCCATGATTTACTAAGAGATTCTTGTTCTAGTTGCCTAAAAGTTAGAACCTCTTTTCGAAGGTTAACTACAATATGGATGGGAAAGAAATATAAATAAAATTTAGAGTATAATGTTTTCCGATCACCTTGCATACTCCATACGGCTCGATTATACCAACGTTTGGCTCTTTCAGTCAAGTAAAACGGAAAAAGCTTCCATCTAATAGTCTTATCGGACATGCCAGCAATGCGCAAGCATGCACAGGTCTGCTCGAATTCTCGTAAATGTGAGTATGAGTTTTCGTTACCTTCTCCCGAGAAGGGTTTATCCCGAATCATATTAATTAAACATGGGCGCAGCTCATAGCCAGGTGTTATGATAGGTTCATTAGATTTTGGTGGCCCGAAGCTTTCGCGCATGCCATAAAAGACAGATAGGAATAGAATTAAAAGCATCCATAAGGATGAACACAAAAATAATGAAGAGAATGGGATAAAATAAGAAGAGATAACAGTATAATACAAGATTAAGCTAGACTAAGTCAAAATCAGCAAACCGTTCCCCGGCAACGGCGCTAAAAATGCTTATTGGTATAAATTAACTGCACTCCATTAAATAAGTTTTAAGTAGGATTATCCGCAAGCGCACAGATATCATACCAGTGTCACATTTTACCCGGAGGTTTTAAATATCGTATCCACAGGGAACAGTTGTGATGATGACAAAGTATGTAGACTTAACCCTACAATTAGGCTAGATAATATCAAGAAAGAGGAAATAGCTATTGAACTCTAGTTCTAACAACCAGTAAGCTTTGTATAATACCGTTCTAACTGGGCAAGTAACCCGAGTAGGAGAAAAAACAGAGTAATCTCCTACCAAGCACCTATAAGCCTATCAATCCTATTAACGGGAAGTGAACTACAGAGAAACCAACGCAGCTGTCACCTACGCGGACTACCACTATCCGGCCAATCAGGGGACATCCACAAGTAAACCTAGCCTAGGCACCATGCCTACACTATAAAATACTACTTCAACCAAGTAATGACCAAGATCAAAGCACTCAATATGAGCCGTGAACTTAAGAACAAATAAGAACAATCGCTTACTTGAAATCGGAATGATGAATACAAAAGTACCTCGTAACGCAGCCTCAGTGCGAGGGAGCTGAATCTAGAAGAATACTGACCACGAAGAAGCACCGACAGGCCGAAACTCCTCCAGAACTCTACTCCTCTACTCTATCTCTCTCACTAATCTAAACAAGACTAGATCTAGAAGAACTAGTCTCTCCTAATTGCTATAACTAGATGAACTAGAACTAGATGAACTAGAACTAGATCAACTAGAGGGACCCTAACCCTAATTATGTAGAGAATATGAAGCACCGGGGTGTAGAATGCCTCTAGGAAGGACCTTGGGGCGTCATCATATAGGCCAATGTGGAGTAGGGGGGCAAGGAACCGCCACGTCATCGATCCGCGTCTTCATGTTGTGTGCACCGTCGGATCAAACCGACCTTAAATCGACGTAGGAATGCTTTGCTTGACTTCCAAGAAAGCGTGGGGCGAAGACTCGAGAAAGGGGGGCGCCGCCGCTTGACCTAGGGCGCCCGACCCGGCGCGGGGGGCGGCCGGCCCGACCAGTGGCCCGGGTGGTCCTGGGCTGCCGGGTGTCTTCTAGGCGTTTCTCGAGCGATGACGATGTTTGCCGACGTGGATAAATTTCGTGATAATTATGCACTCTAATCCCTCTTTTATGCTTTTTTTCGGAACAATCTCCGAAAAAATATAGAATATGCAAAACTCGTGGAAATTGTCGGTTAAAACCCTAGACTAGTGTGTACTCATGTGACTTTTTATGTCTAAAGTTCTAATAAAAGTTGACGTTATCCACCGTCAACACTTATCCTCTAAATTGGCGCCTTATACTTATGCAATCCTTTTAATAATTTGCCCCTCAAGATGCAGCTTGTTTTATTTCGGATCGCTACTCTTGTTATTTTAATAAATGTCTCCCATATTGTATAAGTTAGTTAGTCATGTTTTCGGATTTATATAATGAGTTTTATAATCACTTGTCCCTATAATTGGTAGCTTATGCAATGCTTGTTCTAATAATTTATCCTTATTTTACATCTTGTGTTGTTCTGCATCTCTACCCATATCTATAACTCCTATATGTTTAACCTCTCTTCAGCCTATTCTCTTGATCCTAATTGGTTGAGAGCTCAAGAATGATGTCAGCTGACATCATCAGAGAAGTTACCTCCACTAAGGTTCTTATTTATTTCCCACTAGCTATTTCTTTTGAAATAGAAAAAATGTTGTAGCGCCTAAATCAAGTATCGTAATTAAAATCCAATTACACCATGGTGTTTTTCGCAATAAACTCTTCAAAACAAGATCCCACATGAATATATTTCGATACTTTTTTTTGTAAAATTTAAACGGTTTCTAAGCAAAAATCCGTTTGTAAACAAAAACCTAGCAAAACATACGCATAGATGAGATTTGGGTGATGCCCAGTTTAAATAATCTATACCATGTCAATAGATACAACCTCCGAATTGACCTACTATATCCATATATATGTATCTATTAATTCATAGTTTTGACCATTATAAATTTCTTACATTTTTATTTTATACCCGCAGCAACGCGCGGGGCATCCTACTAGTTTCTAAATAAATGCCTCCATTGATAGCAAGTAGTCATGTTTTTTGCCTTTTTGTACTGTGCTGTATAATAACGTATCCTCCTAATTGGCAGCTTATACAATATTCATCATTTTAATAATTTTGTCGTTACATATTACAGATTGTTTTGTTTTGGTCTGTTACTCTTTTGGGGGGTTTGCACCTGCAAGTACTACATAACCATGTAAAAAACTTTAGTATATTTTTGGGTAGCAAGTTTCATATTTTATAGTGGCAACTCCTTTCATAATCTCCTAGCACATTTTTTATACATAAATTACTACTAAAATAAAATACTTTGAAACATAGGTAAGTTGGGTCTAGTTTTATTCATCTCGTCACGTAGAACATTAGGGTACAAATCAAATTAAAAATGAATACATCATTCAAAAGTTATTGTAAATTAAATAAAATAGTTTGTTTTTTTTTCAACCGCGTGAGAAAACGTGCTAGACAATCAAGCAGGGGGTGCATGTGGTGGTCTGCATGTTGCATGTGCACGTGGAAGTAATCGGTCCGAAGGGTCGCGCGGCGTGCTGCGTACAGTGCTCTGCAGTGGAATTTATTGGTCTGCTGGGCTGGGGTCGCGCGCTTGCACAATCGCGCGATGGGTCACGCATTAACTCTATCCTAAAAAAACTATAGGAAAAATCTATTTAACCTTTAACTATTGTTGAATTCTGATTTTGCTCCTTTAACCACAAAATCAGAAATTTTGCACTCTCAATACCGTGCAAATCACATCCGTTGTGGTTTCTGAAGTGGTTTTGGGCAGGTAAAGTTCATTTGACATCCTTTAATTGTTGTCCTAGTACATTTTTCCACCGTCAACCACAAATAAAGATAGGAGACACATGCGGAGCTCCAACACAATCGGCAGTGGTACTCCGGCAGCGATTACGTTTTTTTGGCATATATAGTGGTTGTTGAGCTTTGTAGAGGAGTGGGGTTATCCTTGAGTTTACCTCAACATGGAGTAGGTGATCAACAAGTCATTAAACCACAGGGATATATATCTTGGTATCTCCTTGTTAGTATCACACCCTATCCACTCTACACTTATGCATTACTTGCTTTGTTCATTTAGTAGTGATAGTAGAACTTGTCATCCTAGGATGTTAACCGGGTTAGTTTACTAATTCTAGTGACCTATCTTAGTTGCTTCTTTTAATACTAGAAACTTGTAGTTTGTGCACGCCCTACGACTAACTACAAAGACATAACTAGAGGTAGTTTTATTAGGGTATTATCTGTGTCTTACAAATTTGTACAATCTTGTATTTCGTAGAAATTTTTTAATCAGACTATTCATAGCCCTCTAGCTATCAAAGATCCCTTTCACCTCCTACATTTTTTTAAGAGGAAAATTCACCGGCGGTCATCCAACTTGGCAGTTGGTGCCGCTTAGATCCCCGTTCTTTGAAAATATGATTTTCGGGTCCCTCAACTTGGCTCAAGGTGTCATCTAGATCCCCAAATTTTCAAATGATCGCCGCAGGTCTCTAAACTTGGCAGAGAGTGTCATCTACGTCCTAAATAGTGTAGCTAATTCGGTAAAAAAAAATTTTAAAAAAGAAAATCTAATTTAGCTACAATCCGTAAAATATTTCAAAAATTGTATTTTTTATAAGATCTTGAATGAAGATGATTTTTATATAGAAATTATAGCTCTCGGTGAGATCTACAACTTTTTAGTTTTGAGTTTTTTAATTTAAAGTCATTAGATGCTCAAAAAAATTAAACTGATTATTAAAAAAATTAAATCAGTGGTTTAATTTTTTTTGAATCAACGGTTTAATTTTTTGAGCATCTTAAATTAAAAAAATTTAAAACTAGAAAGTTATAGATCTCATCAAGTGCTACAAATTTTATATAGAAAATATCTCCATTTGATAGCATATAGAAAAGATATAATTTTTCTAAGGTAACAAGCGCTTGTACATGATTAAAATTCTACTAAAAATTTATTTAATTTTTTAGCATCTTAACGATCTCAAATTAAAAAACTCAAAACTAGAAAGTTGTAGATCTCATCGAGATACAAAAAAGATACAATTTTTAGAATATTCTAGGGATTATAGCTAAATTAGATTTTTTAAAAAAAATTGTACTGAATTAGCTATGGTATTTGGGACCTATAGATGACACCCTCTGCCAAGTTTAGGGACCTGCGGTGATCATTTTGAAAGTTCGGGATCTAGATGATACCATGAGCCAAATTGAGGGACCCAAAATTATAATTTCATAGAACGAGGACCTAAGCGGCATCTGCCGCCAAATTGGATGACCGGTGGTGAATTTTCCTCTTTTTTTTAACCTCACAACATATGTGGACAATGGCCACATATTTAACTTCAGTCAATTCTCTTTATAATATTAATTTTTGTCACAGTTATCCGTCATGTTCACTTGTTTTATTAGCTGGGCTTATTAGCCATTTAAATAATATTTTTCTCTAATAGCAAATCAACGAACTTATCTTATTAACGGTTTATATGACCAGCCGAACAACCTGATCATTTGTGGCTGGCCTTTAGATTTAATTAATTAAAATAAGTTTGGGCTAGGCACAATTAAATCCAACAACGTAACTAGCTAATTATGAGTCTTGTCACACCACGCAACATGTTCATTGTTGTATGTTGTTGTATGTCTCCTATTACAATATATACGGGTATATTTGCTAATAAATCATAAATCATTAAAAAAATATTTGTTTTTATTGTAACTAGTGACCATACACATGTTATAATTGTTATAATTGTTAAAAACCTCATTATAGGCACATGTGTATGTTGGTAATTTTAGATTATGTGATACACTATGTAAATGTGTGATGTACTTTAAATTGTATATGCTAAGGAAATAAGAACTGTTTTGAACTTTTTATAGGCATACTTCTTTTTACTACGTGGTACGTTGCATATTAAAATACAACTAAAATATATATGTTTGTTTTGGGATTTCTGACTCATCTATGAATGTTGCCTACAGAAGAAAATACATACTGAAGGAGGTAAAAACTCGATCCGCTAGGGTAGACAACTCTTTAGTATCATACCTTATATAAGATAGAAGGTGATCTTCTCATGCAGATCAAGAAAAACTCTAAATCCCTGCCCCACCTAATATGCGGTGGCTCCATTGCAACGTGAGGCAGGATCGGACTGTAGATCCATGCTTTAGCATGGGACAAGCAAGATGGTTTTTTTTTTTTTTTTTTTTTTTTTTTTTACAACAAGCCATTCCTGTGCATGTGAAGGTGAAAAGTCAAACTCCTGACTTGGGGCTTCCCATGATGTGGTGGCCACCAACCGAGGACCCATTCTCCCGGAGGAGATAATTAAGGAACTCTGTGTGCATAGAAGCCATGTAAAGCCATGCAAGTCATCAATAGTTGGAAAGTACGGACACGCAGCGCATCAGCAGCAGAGACTTACGAAGTGAAGAAGGATGGTGCACTGGAGACAACTTAGCAGCTGATAAGGTGCAGTACGGACGAAAATGATATAGTTGATCAATATAGGCATGACCCAATTAGATCAATAAACAACGCTAAAATAGTTGTGATTATATATAGATGGAACAAGTTACATGTTTCCATAATTCCATTACAAGTTTCCAACTGAATTTTATAAATATAAATTATAGTATGATAGAAACTAAAGCTTCACACACCGATTTGGAAGCGTTTAATGATATCTTCACTGCTTACACGTTGGAAAAACTCACGCTCAATAAATATGACCAAACAATCATTCAACGCCGGGGGTTTAAAGGAAGATGCGTCGCGTCATTTCGTCTCCGGCGGGGCTGTTCGGCAAATTGCTTGTACATCAATACGCTCAATATAGACATGGCTGTTTTGGGGCCTAGAAAGCAAAGTGTCGGTGCTGTTGTAATGGGCTGAGCAGACGAGAAATTGTATTAAATAATGTATTATACATGTACAGGATATTAAAGGATATATACACTTGGTGTTTTTCCAGAAATTTTGGGGGGACAGCTGTACCCCCATGCTACTATTGTAGATCCGCCCCTGGGGGGCGATAGTCCTAGACGAAGAAGCCTCCGAATTTGGTCTCGGTAATCTGCCATTGGAGAAGCTCAAGGAGACACATGACTGATATTCTTTTCATGAAAATCTAGAGTCATCTCTTCTACTTAATTGAATCTCTTTTAATATATCAGGTGATCTTTTACAAATTCAAAGACCCTTACCTTTCTCTTTTTTCTGATAAGTAGTTCGCTGTGTTATTATTATCATTTTTTTAACCCTTTGTACACTGCGGATCAAAAGAATCATCGTGGAGTCAATGCTACAACAGTTACATGCATGGGAGCTCAGCAGATGAACCTGCGACTACTCAGGAGACAGCTGGAGTTGGAGAGGAGAGGAGGGGGTGCAGCCGTGCAGGACACGGAGAAGTCAAGATGGAGGGAGTGCAAGATCGATGCGGGTGAGTAATTTAGAATTGGCGCATGCCAATTAATTAGAGCTTATGCGGAGGAGAGCAGACGGAGTTGGACGGCACTGACCAAACAAAAAATCTGATGGATGAGATTTTCACGGGGCTGTTTATTTCACGGAGGGGCAGCACGCATGCACTAATTATTGGAAGGTGAAACACAAACGCATGTTTAATTGAAGAAAATGCAAACATATAAAGTTAATTTGAGTGCTTACCTGTTGTAGCAAATAAAAGTAAATGAGGTTGTCTCCAATAGAAGATCTATTATAGCGTCCAAATATAAAATGGGTCTCTAACAGAATACTTATAGTTCCTAAAAGAGTACCTATGTAGAAAATCTATTTTGAGTGTTAAATATATAATCCAAATCTGAGTATCTTATCTCTTGAGGATCCATCTGTAGAAAGGGTTGTCTTAGTCTTGTTATTGAAGAAGACTAAAAAACGCGATCGGAGGGGGAGAGGCCCTCAACCGTATTTCATTAAAGAAGAAAGCGATTCTTCCCGATCGCGGAAAAACCCTCGAACCCTGGCTACGCCAGCGAGGGGATTTTTATTACCCTCAGCCTGAAATTCGCTCCCACGGGGATTCAAACTCAGGACCTGAGGGGTGCCGCTGGAAAGCTCTAACCACTTGAACTAGAGTCCTTTGGCTCATTGAAGAAGAGTAAAAACAGGTGTCAGATCTTTTGCCTGTATGCCTGTCCAAAGAATAAATAGGTGTTGTATTTTGAGTTCAGTTATTGGAGACAGTCTAACGTAGCAGGCAAAGTGGAGAACAACGGATATATCGCCAAGTGTGTTACTCGATTTATCCTTATGATAGTATTTGACCACACAAAACCTATGGACATATGACTAGGCTAGACACTCTAAAAAAATTAGGCGAGAATCTATGTATAGAACTAGAGCCTTAGCATTGTTTTCAAAACCAAGAGCTAAGTCCACTAATATGCCAGAAGATATTCCGCTGCAGACTGTAGTCCTCTGCGCTTGATTTCGAATCAACAAGAACACTTGCTACTACCTGAGCTGCACGGTGGGAGATGTCCAAACTCCATCTCCTATACTTGTGTGGCACTACTACAGAACAGGCCTTTGGTCACTTGGGCAAAATGAGCAATAGCTCCCGAAAAATTGGCGCCCGGGACTAAAAAGACCTTTAGTCCCGGTTGGTAACACCAACCGGGACTAAAAGTCTCCAGCCCAACGGCTATGGTGTCGGGCATCTGCAGGGGAGGGACTTTTAGTCCCGGTTGGTGATACCAACCGGGACTAAAGGTCCATCTACTAAAGGTTTTGTCGTCTGCGTGACACCAGCCGGGACTAAAGATGGGATTTTAATCCCGGTTGGTGTTAGGGATCGGGATTAAATCCCCCCCCCATATTTGAATCCTTCTTCCTCCCCCCGGCCGAGCTGCCCGAGCTCACTTTCTTCTTTGTTCTTCATGTGTTCTTGCTTGATTTGTGCTCACATCTCCGGATATTGATTCATTTCATCACTTCTACGCCGTCATTTACTTGTTTAGAGGTTACTAACTTCATCTTCTTAAGTTTTAGCAACGACTTATCTCATTTTGTGGTGTTATACATGTGGTTTTTTATTTTTTTGATTTCTACACAATTTTAAACTCCAATCACTTCATCGTTTAAATATTTTAATGTAGAAAAATACTAAATTTATGGTTTATCATTATAATTAGTTTTTTAAAAAATAATATTTGATAATACTTTAGTTTATAATTTATGATCTGGTTAATTAGTTAATTATGACTAAGTATAAATAATATATTTGAAGGATTATTTAATTATAACTAAGTATGAATATAAAATTTATTTAAAAAAAAATAAGAATGGAGAATTTTCGGTTATGTGTTAGTTAGTTAGTTAGTTATTAGTTAGTTAGTTACTTAGAATACTTTATTTTGCAATTTGTGATCGGGTTTATTAGTTAATTTAAACTAGTATGCATGCCATATTTCATGATTAGTTCGAAAAATAAATAACTTTGGTGTTTTTTTAGTTTTGCTTGTTTAGAAAAGCCAGCAAAGCACTCTGCATGGGCGGGTGAATATGCATCGCTTGAAATCCAAAGACGTCACATCGTTCGGTGCACCACGCGCGTCGTCTCTACCTATTCGATAGAAATAGAGAATTTTAGGTTATAATACTTTAATTTGCAATTTGTGACCGGGTTAATTAGTTAATTATAACTAGTATGCCTACCAAATTTCTTGATTATTTAGAGAAATAGAGAACTTTGGTTTTTTTTAATTTTGCTTGATGAGAAAAATTAGAAATAGAGAATTTTAGGTTATTTGTTACTTTTATTTCTGTAGGAAAAATTAGAAACTTATCATACTTTATGTTGCAATGCAGACAATGACACGTGGTTGGATGTACAATGCCGATCGCCGCTCCAAAGAATTCATTGATGGTGTGCATTATTTCTTAAGAGTGG
This sequence comes from Chrysopogon serrulatus, assembly GCA_015844335.1. Lineage (NCBI taxonomy): Eukaryota > Viridiplantae > Streptophyta > Magnoliopsida > Poales > Poaceae > Chrysopogon > Chrysopogon serrulatus. The sequence goes on from JADLZL010001466.1 coordinate 39,434, forward strand.
CCGAGGAAAACAAGCGGGATGGATTCATACGTTGCCCATGTGCATTGTGTCGAATTTGAAGGAATATTCTAGCTCTAGAAATATTCACTCACATTTGTTGAAGTCGGGTTTCATGCCAAACTATATTTGTTGGACCAAGCATGGAGAAACCGGGATAATGATGGAAGAATGTGAAGAAGAACAAGAACAACTGGAGCCTGACGACATTATTGCCCAATTCGGTGGCTTCGATGATAAACAATGGGAGAAGTGAAGAAGAGGGAGGTGCTCTTGGTGAAGGTGATGCTCTTGGTGATGCCATTCGTGATGCACAGAAAGAATGCGAAAGTGAAAAGGAGAAGGCGAAGTTTGACCGCATGCTAGAAGATCACAAGAAATTACTATACCCATCCGCCCAAGATGGGCAAAAAAATTGGGTACAACACTGGAGTTGTTGAAATGGAAGGCACATAATGGTGTATCCGATAAGGCATTTGGACGAGCATGAAGATCCAAAAAAAGATGCTTCTGAACCCTAATGAATTGCCCACCACTACGTACGAAGCAAAACAGGTCATTTGTCCTTTGGGATTAGAAATCCAGAAGATACATGCATGTCCTAACGACTGCATCCTGCATTTGTGGCAAGGACTACGAGAATTTAGATGAATGCCCCGTATGTAAAGCATCACGGTATAAGATCAGGCGAGATGACCCTGGCGATGTTGAGGGGAAAGAACATCCTAGAAAGAAAATCCCTGCAAAGGTTATGTGGTATGCTCCTATGATACCTCGTCTGAAACGTCTTTTCAGAAACAAGGACCATGCAAAATTGTTGCGGTGGCACAAAGAAGACCGTAAGGTAGACAACATGTTGAGACACCCCTGCCGATGGGTCTCGGTGGAGAGCAATAGATAGGAATTTCAGAGTTTGCAAAAAGACGCAAGAAACTTGAGGTTCGCTTTAAGTACAGACGGTATGAATCCTTTTGGTGATCAGAGCAGTAGTCATAGCACTTGGCCTGTTACACTATGTATCTACAACCTTCCTCCATGGTTATGCATGAAGTGAAAGTTCATTATGATGCCGGTGCTCATCCAAGGCCCGAAGCAACCGGGCAATGACATTGATGTCTATCTAAGGCCATTAATTGAAGAACTCCTATTTTTATGGAGCGAAAACGGTGTTCGTGTGTGGGATGAGTACAAACAGGGAATACTTCGACCTGCGAAAGCACTCGTTGTTTGTGACAATCAATGATTGGCCTGCTCTAAGTAATCTTTCGGGCAGTCAAACAAAGGGATATAATGCATGCACACACTTGTTTTGATGACCTTGATAGTATATATTTGAAAAAATGCGAGAAAGGTCGTGTACCTTAGGTATCGTCGATTTCTTTCTATGAATCACCTAGTTAGAAAGAAAGGCAAATATTTTAAAGGTAAGGCAGACCACCGATGTAAGCCTCGCAACAGAACTGGAGAAGATGTATTTGAGATGGTTAAGGATATGAAAGTAGTTTTTGGTAAGGGACAGGGCAGCCAACCAGTTCCAAAAGATGCAGCGGGTCATGCACCCATGTGGAAGAAGAAGTCAATATTTTGGGAGCTACCCTATTGGCAAGTCCTAGAGGTCCGGAATGCGATCGACGTCATGCACCTAACAAAGAATCTTTGTGTGAACCTTCTAGGATTCATGGGTGTGTATGGGAAGTCTAAGGATTCACTTGAAGCACGACAAGACTTGCAGCGCATGGAAGAGCGAGACAACCTGCATCTAGAGAAGACAGATGATGGACGCCAATATTTAAGACCTGCTAGCTACACTCTTAGCGATGAAGAGAAAAAAATCATGTTTGAATGCTTAAGCAGCATCAAGGTCCCATCTGGATTCTCCTCTAATATAAGACGTATAATAAATGTGCCCGAGAAGAAATTTCTGAACTTAAAGTCGCATGACTGCCATGTGCTTATGACGCAATTGCTTCCAGTTGCATTAAGAGGAATTCTACCTCCTAATGTACGTCTGGCCACCGTTAAGCTATGTGCATTCCTCAATGCAATTTCTCGAGAAGGCAATCAATCCCTTTGGAACTTCTTTGCTCTCTAGAATGATGTGGTTCAATGTCTTGTCAGTTTTGAGTTAGTGTTCCCTCCATCCTTCTTTGATATCATGACACACCTCCTAGTTCATCTGGTCAAGGAGATCAATATTCTTGGTCCTGTGTTCCTACATAATATGTTTCCCTTCGAGAGGTTTATGGGAGTCCCTGAAGAAATATGTTCACCGGCGTGCAAGGCCGTAAGGAAGCATCGCAGAGGGCTATGGGACGAGAGGAGGTCATTGAGTTACGTGTTGAATTCATTCCGAACTTGACCCAATTGGTGTTCCCTGAATCACGACACGAGGGGAGACTGAGTGGAAAGGGAACAATAGGAAAGAAAACATACATCGGTACGGGGGATGATTATTTCAATAAAGCACACTACACAGTTCTTCAAAACTCATCCGTGGTGGAGCCGTATGTCAGGAAACACAAGGACTTTCTATGATCCTAGTTCCCAGAGAAGAATGAAGCTTGGCTTATGCGTCAAAGACATGGACAATTTCAGTGATTGGTTACGAAAAGAATGTCAGGGTAATGACCAGATTGATGAGCAACTGTATTTGTTGGCTAGGCAACCATCATGGCACATCCTCACGTACAAAGGGTACGAGATAAATGGAAATACATTTTACACCCTAGGCCAAGATAAAAAAAGCACGAACCAAAACAGTGGGGTTCACGTAGACGCCACCAACCCGAATGGAAACAGACAAACATATTATGGCCGCATAGAGGAGATTTGGGAACTAGACTACGCACCTAATTTTAAAGTCCCTTTGTTCGGTGCCAATGGGTCAAGAATACCGGAGGCGGGGTAACAATTGACAAAGACTATGGAATGACAACAAAGTGGACCTCAAAAATGTTGGATACAAAGGTGAACCATTCGTCCTTTGTGCTGATGTGAATCGGGTATTCTATGTGAAAGACATGTCTACAAAAATGTAAGAGGGAAAAATGACAACAAATCAACGAATGAGCCAAAACGCCATATAGTTCTCTCGGGGAAAAGAAACATTGTGGGAATTGATGACAAGTCGGATATTTTTAAGATTATGAAAGGGATAACCGAATCACGTCTTTCAATGTGACCAAAGATCCGAGCATCATGATAAATGCCGAGGACACTCCATGGTTACGTCAAGATCATGACCAAGGAACATACGTCAAAAAAGAAGATCACTATTGTGCCCGCCTAATAAATAGTGTATTAGAGTATGTGTATGTGACACTTGTAACTTCAGATATTTGTATTAGTTTTTATTTTATATCATTTCAAATAATGAAATGACTTGAAGTATTTGTTGCTAAGCATTTGCACAGTAAGAACTTATGGGAGACCAATTTGGCATTGGAAAAAGTAATGCAAAAACAAATTTTCTATTAAAAACAACTACTTTAAAGTATTTAATTAAGTCAGACATTTTTGCATTAACAAAATACTAATTATTTTTAATATTTATGTTTGCATTAACAGAATACTAATTATTTTTAATATTTATGTTTGCTATACCAAATAAGTAACTACACAAAATAAAATAGAACTGTTATTTTTAAGATATTAATACCCATTCTTTTATGTACTATGCAATTAACAAAAAATAATCTATTTTGAAATAGCATAGATAAACCAAAATAATATAATGTAAACAACCGATTTGAAAAAATAATTCAATTTAATGGTGAATATCACGTATACCACGATTTTAGAGGTAAATAGTGATACATGAACAAAATTTACATTAAAATAATGCATAAATAAATTTTCTATTCAATACAACTACTTTAAATTATTTTAAATAAGTCAAACATTTTTGCATTAACAAAATACTAATTATTTTTAATATTTATGTGTTCTATTATAAGAGATGAAAAGATTTTATGTTCCCAATTTTCTAAATAAATAACTACACAAAATAAAATAGAACTCTTATTTTTAAGGAATTAATACTCATTCTTTTATTTACTATGCAATTAACAAAAATAATCTATTTTGAAATAGCATAGATAAACCAAAAAATACATGTAACCGTCGGGGTGGGGGGAAAACCTTTAGTCCTGGTTGGTAATACCAACCGGGACTAAAAAACTAGTCCCGGACGGTGGTGACCGGGACTAAAGGGTGCACCTTTAGTCCCGGTGCGTACCACCGCCCGGGACTAAAGGGCTTTTAGTCCCGGTTCTAGCCACCAACCGGGACTAAAAGCCCCCCCGGTATTAAAAGGTGCGGGTCGTCTTCCTCCTCCGATCCGGACACACCCGCACGCACGTAGCCCCTAGCCGCCGCCGTCTCCTTCAACTCCGGCCAGAGGAGCAGCCGCCGCCCCTCTCCCTCGCCCCGTGGGAGTCTCGCCGCCCCCTCTCCCTCGGCCGCACGCGGCGCCCTGCGATCCCCTCGCGCCATCTCCGGCGAGCCCCGTCGCTCTCCCCTCGCCCGTCGCCGCCCCGTCGTCCTCGCCCGCCGGCGCCCGATCGCGCCCGTCGTTCGGAGGCGGCCGGCCGTCCTCGTCCTCCCGAGCGCAGCCACCGCCTCCTTCTTCTCCGGCCGGGGAGGCCCGCCGCCGCCTCTTCTCCTCCGGCCGGGGGAGGCCCGCGCCGCCTCTTCTCCTCCGGCCAGGGCGGGGGCGCTCGGCCTCCTCTTCTTCTCCGGCCGGCGAGCCCCCGCACCGTCGGCGTCTCGGCGGGGCCGCGCGCACCGAACACGCCGGCCGGTGAAGCCTCCCGCGTCGTCGTCGTCCTTCCACGCGCTTGGCGGTGGCGCCGCCATCTTTGTGTTGTGTGTTGCGTCGGCCATCGAGTCGATCGCGTTTGCGTGTTGTGGGCGGCCATCGGGCGGGGGCGATGCATGTATGTGTGTTGTGGCCGGCCATCGGAGGCCGAGCATCTCCATGCAGGACTTGTCGAGAGAAAGAGAGCACACGTACACGCGACGAACGATATTCATGAGCGAATCGAAACAATTTGTTTTATTCGAAACTCTAACGACGCCCTAACGACCTAGCGGCGGCCGGACGAGCGAAGACACGCCCCTAGCGATGACCTAGCGATGACCTAGCGGCGAACCAAGACACGACCTAGCAAAGCGAACCAAGACACGATGCCGCGACCTAGCGGCGACCTAGCGACGAACCAAGACACGACGCCGCGACTTATAATATAATTAACTTTATTAATGGTAACTTATAATATAATTATGTCTAGTTACTTGACACGGATTACAAGTATAACTTATAATATAATTAACTTTATTAATGGTAACTTATAATATAATTATGTTTAGTAACTTGACTTTGGATTACAAGTATAACTTATAATAAAATTGGCTTTATTAATGGTAACTTATCATATAATTATGTTTAGTAACTTGATAGCAGATTACAAGTATAACTTATAATATAACTTATAATATAATTAACTCAAAACCCTAACGACCTTCTCCCCTCTTTTAATTTAATGTCTAGTAACTTGATTATGTAATTTAATGTCAAGTGACTTTATTATGTAACTTTATTTTTAATTAACTTTATTAACATCCTCATGTAATATCTAAAGTCTTGTAATATTGTAATATTTTAATATAATGTCAAGTAAATTCATTATGTTATGTAATGTCAAGTGACTTAACATCCTCATGTAATATCTATAGTCTTGTAATATTATGTGAAGTAACACCTAACCCAATTTGCATGTAACTTTATGTCATGTAACTTTATTAATGGTACTTTTAATTAACTTTACTAACCTCCTCATGTATATTTTTTTTTTTTTCTTGTGGCGCTACATGACTAATTGAATTCTAACATCTTTTAATTAACAACTTTTGCGAGAAATGGCCGATCCGAATGATAACATGGATGAGACAATGATGGACCTAATCAACGTGGGCGGCAATCAAAATCCCCAAGTCCAAGGTGATGACAATGAACAAATAGATGATGGGAGTCAAGATTTCGCTGATTATGAAGAACTTGTGGGAGACAATCGATGAGGTCTATCTACAATCTAGTATATATGTGTATACATGAAATTAAAAAGAATGGCTTTTGTCTTAATATATTTATACTTGTTTGTGTAGCCCCTACGTTCGGCGACGACTTAGGGAGTAGTAGAAAAGTGCGAGGCCCGAAGAAGCCGTTGGAGGGTCGGTACATTCTATCGTAATTCGACGAGAGTACAGGCCAAGTACTTGGGGAACATTCAAAGAAATTTGTTGCGCCTTGTGGATACCTAGTAAGAGACAGGGGCTCCCGATCAGTGCTCGAGAATGGAGGCAACGAAAAAGCGACCCCAATATTAGTTTTGTCTCGAGATCGTGACAAAGAATTGATTTGGCTAGATATCCTTCAACATTTCACGCTCGATACACGGGATGAAGCTTTGAAGGAGAAGGTTAAAATCTGGGCTATGCAGAAGATGGCCAAACAATTTCAGGCTTGGAAGAAGAAATTGTACAAGACTTTTGTTGCACATGGCCGGACCCCGGATTTCACCAACAAGGCCTACGTCAAGTTGAGGCCTTTTTGGGATGAGTTCGTACAGTTTAAGAACTCGGATGAGGGTCGCACGGATGATCCGTGTCGGGAAAATGCTAGCCACAAGCAATACCACCATCACTTGGGTTCGGGTGGCTACCGTGACCGATATTCCTAAGTGGCGAAGCTGGAACAGGGAGATTGTTGACAAGGGGATCGAACCAGAATCACCTTTGACCGGCCCGAAGCGCCAAGTATTGGTTCTTCGGTCATGGGGAACCCTAGACCTAGAGACCGGAAAGGTAGTGTACGGCGAGAAGCCGCAGAGAGTGGGGACAGAGAATGGCACAAGCCCGAGAATTAGTTGAAAGTGGCTCTGGCGGCTAAATAGAGAGAAGGATGAACCGACATACGCCTTGGAGACCGCCGAACACGGTGGGCGAACAAGGGGCTATGGGGAGATATCGTGGGAGCATGGCTTCCTAAAGATAGACCCACTTATAGAAGCCGCCAAAGAAAGAAGGAAGAGGAGGCAGAGCGATTGCGTAGGTTGGAGGCACCGGTGATGGAGTCACGTGAAGCGGCTCGTGAAGCGATATGACGAGAGAAAGCGCTAGAAGAGAATGAACGAGGAAATCAAAAGGCAAGTGTGAAGCAAGAAGTTCTATGCAAAGGTAAACCGCATCGAGAGCTCGTAGTCAACATTAGCCCCGGCCGGTTGAAAAGCGGTTGCGCCTTCCACGGAGGTGCCAACTATTCAAGACGACGTGGGGGCTGCGCGCTTTCCGGTGGATGACGCCACTGAACCCAAGACAACATGTGAGCTGCATATTCCACAGGGGGCTGCCACGGTCATGGTTCTTGTCGGTGTTGTAACTCACGTCGACCCTACGAAGACACCAAGAATCCATGGGGCGATAGTTCCAAATTTGGATATGCTAGTGTCTCGGTGGATAGAGTTGTCAAAGGCTTCGAAAATGTGCACCTTGAGATAGAAGGAGGTGATGGAGAGAAGACTCTAGGACAAGCGAGAGAAGGCTTTCATTTGTTGGCGCAAGCGCTACATCATTATTCCCGGGGCATCACCTAGTAGTGTACCACCACCTCCTCGTCATGAACCTAACCCTAGGTGCGGATGAAACTTGACGATACATTTATTCACTAACTTTATTTTGCATTCCCTTAGTTAGCGGTTTACTCATATACCTCTTTGGTTTCATTGGTGGTCACCAACATGTCATAGTCTTTGCGGGTGATGACGAGGCAAAGGCAAGACACGGCCGCATCGCCTCCAAATCCAACATCGCCTCCTCGGGCTCCAACGCCACCACCTCGGGCTCCAACGCCCCCACCGGCACCGGCTGCTCCTTCGCCTCCCACGCCGGACTCCAACACCGACACCGGCTGCCCCTTCGCCTCCACGTCCGGCTCCAACCCCGACAACGGCTGCCCTTCGCCTCCACGCCGGGCTCCAACACCCCCACCGGCCGCCCCATCGCCTCCACACGTGGCTCCGGGGCCAAAACCGGTGGACCCACCATTGAAGAAGAGGCCGCCACACGATCAACGGTCGGCCGCCCGCCGCAAAAAAAAGAAAGCCTCAAAAAGAAACAACCCGTCATTCCTAAGAAGTCGGCCCTATGAGAAGACCGCCTGCAGAAATAGATGCTTCGGTAAAAGTCGATGTGGACAGTTTCTTCAAGAGACTTTCAGGATGAAAGAGAATCCAAGCGAAACCCCGAGAAGCCCTACCTCTTACTAAAGCCGAACTTCTACGGCAAAGGGTTGAGGCTCAACAAAAAAGAGGCGTGCGGCTCGTAAAGAATCATCTTTATCCGACTATGATCGCACTATAACCAAATCTCTAGAAGAAGAGAAGAAGAAAGAAAAAAAAGCACGCAAGGGTGTAGCATTTCGGGGAACAATCAAAACAATCGGTGCCCCCCGCTAGTCGTTGGGAATGAATATGGTTCAAACATCGACGTGCTAGACCGGCCAGATACCTGTGTTTGAACTATGAGGATCTTAAAAATTTTTTTTGCGCATTAATCGGTCTTACCTTATCCCAAATGATAGTGGGGCAGCAATTGAAAGTGCAAAAGAAATTGATCATTGGCGTAAGACATATGAATATGGCAAGAGTCTATTCACCCCTCGCGGCCCTCGGCAAACTTGGCACGCAGATGTACTTGCTAAACCAAGTGGTACCTTGCGGGGGTGGCGTATGCAGATGACTATATCAAGCGTCCGAATTAGAAACCATCATTACTTCCGTGGTGATGATATTATTTATGTTCAATTTAATGAGCTACACCCGCCTATGCCACATGGACGCCTCGGACAAATCTCTAATCACCGCTTCTTCATGCGTAAGTGATTCTTTCTTTTAATAATGTCATCAGAACTTATCATGTATATGTATAACTAATTACATAAACCGCTATACATACGAGTAAACATGATGAGGGACCTCCGAGCTAGAAATGACAAGGAGATTGGATTTGTAGATCCTTATGTTGTATTCAAAGACCCCAAGACTCCGTATGTCATGTGGAGAGTTCAAACAGAGAGAAATCTACGGAGGTACTTGATCAATCAAAAGGATAAAAGATATATACTCTTTCGCTATAACTTTAAGTAAGTATCGTTATCGTGCGCATATTCTATTAACCTAATTAATCGGATCAAGATGAAGATATATAATTATTTTGCCTACACACAAATGCAGCTATCATTGGATACTAATTGTGATTGATCTCCCGCAAAGTCATTTGCAAATCTATGACTCGTTGAGAAAACCTTTGGAAGATTACCAAGAAATGATAGATATTATCCAAGGGTAACTTCGATCTCTAAATATTAATTTCAGCTCTTTAACTCGGTAATAGATAATTAATAATGATCGTTTTATTGCTAGGGTTTGGGCTTGGTTCGTGCAGAAACATCGTTCAGATTTGAAAGCGCCACTTTCAAAGCCTATCCTACTTGAGTGGATTCTACGGCAGCCACTAGGCAAAAAATTTGTGTGGCTACTATGTGCGCGAATTTCGACGGTCTATGCAAAAAAAGAACAAATCTTGAGCATGCAAAAAAGTATGTAATATGTATATATAATAAGTTCATTTCATTTATTTGTTGCTATTTAATAAATCTTATTCGTACCTTTAACTTTTTTTTCTTTAATGTCTACTAAAGGAGACGTGGTTGAGGGAAAAGGTGCTGAATGAAGTCCGCCTAAAAAGGAATCGGGGAGACAATCATGGGATTTCTTAACGACCAAGTCCTGAATCCCGCGGCGAGTACTACTTCAACCCTGACGAGCCAATCAAACCAAACCAAGATGATCATTTGTACGACGCTTGAGTGCCGGAGAACAATTAAGTTGTAAATACTTTATCCGTGATGGATATGTGTAAATATTATATTATGGACCTATATACATGTATAATATATAAACAAGTGTTATATAGTATATTTATATGTAATGCTCTAAATTATAGGTGCGTCTACATAAACAAAAAGCAAACAATACGCATTCGAAATTAATAATAATATAACTATAAACCAGAAATGGAAAACCAAAAGAAAAGAAAAGGAAAAAGAAAAAAAAGGAAAAAAATCTTTAGTCGGTTGGTAACACCAACCGGGACTAAAAGGTGGGCTGGGTGGCGCACCTAAGACACCTTTAGTCCCGGTTGGTGTTACCAACCGGGTTAAAATGGACCTTTAGTCCCGGCCACGGAATCGGGACTAAAGGTGGGACATTTAGTCCCCGAAACCTTAGTCCCGGTTCCAGAACGGGACTAAAGGCTTTTACGGCCCGGGACTACAGTCCTGTTCTGTAGCAGTGTGGGTTCAAACCAACTGGAACCCGGCATGCTAGCAGTAGAGCAAGTTTAAACACTCTGAAATATAGTCAAAGAGATAGCCATAGATAGCCATATGCATGCATGACACCAAAAGGAAATATTGTTTGTGATAAAAAAGGAAATATTGTTGTACTGCATATTCAGTCCGTGCACCTGTGGACTGGGTTGAGCGTCGCTAGCTTGTTACCGCGCTTTCTGCACAAAAGGTTAGCTAGCAGCATCTCTGCATGCCGCGCGCCCAGTATCATGCGTCTCACTGGTAGTTGCAACAAAGATCAAAATTTGCATATAACTAAATTGCATTGTATCCATCCTTGCCACGAGACAAACTAGCACTTTTCGTGCGTGCGGCCGGCTGCGCTACATACGAACTGCAAACAGATGGAGATCCTCCGTAAAATCCAACTGAGAAAGGGTCCTAACATGCTGTCAATCTAAATTAGAGTAGACCAATTATTATCCTATTCTTCTCTAAGACCAGTCTCAATGGAGGTTTTATTTGTTAGTTGTACAGCCTTGGATTAAGAAATAAAAAATGACTTTTCAAGACAAGTTGTAGCAGTTAATGTGTGCATGATGTTGTCATCCAATGTGCCATTTTAACTATGTAGCCATTTGTAAATATACCTTAAACTACAATATATTTTATGTCAACAAATAACCATGTAAAATAAAATATATCAATTGATTCAATCTTCATGAGTACATACGCATATATTAAAACGCGGATTACATTTCGTATGTCTTAAACTCTAAGGGTCTGTTTGGATGCACCAACTAAGACACACCAAGACATCAAAACAGTTCAGCTAAAAGAGTAGCTAAACTTTAGCTAGCTTTAGCTATTTTCATCTAGCTAAAACTAGCTAAACTTTAGTTGAGTCTATTAGCTGGAGCATCCAAACACCCCAGCTAAAATTTAGCTAGAAAATTTTTAGCTTAGCTAAAGTTTTACTTTGAAAGTTTAGTTAGCTAAACTTTAGTTGGATGCATCCAAACAAGCCATAAGATATATTTTGACGGTGTCTGAACTTGTTCCAAATATGTTCCACTAAATCTTTTTTTCAAACGATAATGTGCCGAACGATCTCGAATTTCACTAACTTTCTCCAAAGCTCTTTCAAACGGAATATATTGGTCGGAGAGATATCCGGTTCTTCAACAATCACTGTACTTAGAGCCTCATTCAAATCAAGATTCTCTTCCGGATCATCTTCCTTTTCATCTTCAATTATCATCTCGTGAAGTATGATGCAAGCTGAGTTGGTTCCAATCGTATAGACGAGCTGATTGTTTTAAAATTCAAAATCATCAATGCAATACACTAAATGCCCGTTCAATATTCTTTCTTGCCCCTTCTTTGTTCCTATTGACACCTCTACTGAGATTGGCCTAATCTGTAGTACACTGTGACTGTGATGGCGGTGGCGGAAATCAACTCCAGCGCCGGCCTAAACGTAACTCCTGGCCGCGGGACGAGCACCAGCAATGGTTGGTCGAGGACGCGAGACAGGCGAGAGCGAGAGGGAGAAACAAGATCGATCTATTGCTTAATTACTCCCTCTATCTCCAAAAGTATCGATTTTAACTTATATCATATTTGACTATTCTTCTTATTTAAAATTTTCATATAAATATCATCTTATGACTTATTTAATTATTAAAGTATTAATAATAATTTATATATGTATATATATATATATATATATATATATATATATATATATATATATATATATATATATATATATATATATATACACACACACATATATATTAGTGAGAATTTTCTACAACCAGTGGTAGATACCCACACCCCTGAGGGTAGCTACCCCGCCACCGGATGAAGGGCACGTGTGCAAACGGACAACCTGATGAGCGTTGCCTAGAATGGTAAGAGGGGACATCGGTAATTCAGCGTTTGTCTATTTTTGGTGTTAGGATTGGGGACCAGTGATGAGTACCTGTCTTTTATCGTGATTTATGTGAGAGAGCTGCGATGCCAGCTAGCAGAATTGAGGTACGCCCCTTTCTTCCTTCGATGCCAGCTAGCAGAGTTGAGGTACGCCCTTTCTTCCTTCTCCCTCCACTGCCTCCTTGGATTCAGCATTTGCTTGGTTTAAGGTAACAATTGCAATCCCGGGGTCCCAAAGAACGTTAAGAATTAGTATACTGAAGCTGTGCCTGAACCTGTAATGACTCTAGCTTTTTTGGCGCATTGGGGATGTTTGTTTGTGTCGTCAAATTGAACGGTAAGCATCTCGTGGTCGGCTCCAACGACAAACCAGGGACAGTTATATATCTGCGGAAAGATGATGCCAAAAGCAACGCCAAGAGATGCCCTAAGCATTTGAACGTGCAGACATTTTAGCTCATAAGTTATTTGCTCATGCATTACATTGCAGAAATGATAAAAATTATGACTTTTAGCTTCATGCTATTTTGAGTATAGATGATAAAATAAACACACTAGATAGGTTGCTAAAAATTCCTCATCCAGCATCTGGCTCGTTCAAAGTAATGCATACAATAACGCAAGAGGATCGAGAATTAGCATATAAATATGGAATCCAATAGCAGACAATCGATCATTGGGAGGCGAGTACATCGTGTCATCTGTTTTTTGTGAGAACAATGTACTCCCTCCGTTCCATGGAGTTTATCGTTAAAAAACCGTGCCCCTCTCACAAACACACTTTTCTAGTGATAAACTCCATGGGACGGAGGAAGTAGTGCCTTGACGAGGCTGATGACCATGTTGCAGTGATGCTATACGAAAACAGCTTACAACATGCCTGTCCGTTCTTTTTAATGGTTCCATAACTAACGATGTTTGTGCTTTGTGAGCATCAGTTGGTGAGCGTGCGAAGGTCATCCTAATCCATGTCCCTTTTGTCTTAACTTTTAGTTAAATGGAACTTCTGACCACGGAACTATGACTATATAAAATAAGATATTTTTGAATAAGACGAGACAAATGGTTAAACCCAACGTTTAAAAGTAAAGAATGATGTTTTTTTTTGATGGAGAGAGTAGAAAATCCAGTCCGATACAATTCCAACATGCGAAACTGACTAATCCTGCCGAAACATGAAACTGACTAATCCTGAGTTAAACAAACTGATACAATCGGGTGTGCGCCGTGTGAACTTCTTGCCGCGCATTGACAAGTACACCTCTTCATTTTTACGCGAGTAATTTGAGTTGGCCAAGTGGGTGCAATAATTAACCAGAAGCCACTCGAGAAGAAGAGGGGAGAAGAAGAGGAGGGGTTTTTTTAGCTTCCGTCTATTTAAGAGAGAGAAGAGGGTTTTCTGGCTTGGGTTTTGCTTTGCAGCCTCTCGAAGACAGAGGAGCAAGAGGAGGGTTTTCTGGCCTTCCGCAGCTGTCCTCGAGCTCCACTGGTAAACCTTCGCTTTCCTGCTCTTGTTCTTCTTCGTTTCTCTAACTCGTAGTAGTAGGAGACTATGCCTTCCGTTACTACCTCCTGCTGTGAAGGCCTGATTTCTCCCGGCACAGACGATCTTGGACGTAGTTTCGGGCGGTTGCTTATTTCTTTTCCTGTTGGAGAAGGCCGGATGCTTGCATCTTATGACCCAAGTTGCGTTCTATTCTTGGATAAGCATCATTCAGTGAGTTGTTGGTGATTTTGGGTCTGTGGCTTTTCGTATCCTCTGTGGCATCTTGTCTTGGCTTAAATTTGCGGTGATCTTGGGTTTGTATTTGTTCCCAAGAGTAACAAACGTTATTGGCAATATTCTTTACCAAAATGAGAAACCTGTACTGGAAAAATGGTGGGTCTCTGCAAGTTCTATCTGCTCCCCCCCTCCCCAAAATTTTGCAAGTCCACGTAGAATACTGTATCTTGAGTTTGGACTTACGAAAAAGAAGCCCTTCTGATGGTGTTCTTTGGTTATAATTGATTCCTTTTTTCCCTTTGCAAGCATTTCTATGTTACCTATTCTGCTTTCAATAGCTGATTACTATCCACTTCCAACAGATCTGCCTGACTTGTCTAGTTGTCTTTATGGAGTTGGACAAGAAACTCAACCTATCTCAAGTTTAGCCTTTGGGGTTGCATAAAGGGCTTTACGATCCTAGACTGAACTGCTTCTGAAAAGTGAAAACTAGCCTTAGGTTTTGTTACAACTATTTCTATTAAACGTGTTTGTGATCTTAGTCAAAGCATAAACACACATCTAAATATTTTCATTATGCATATTGTTTTTGTAAAGACCCATTGCATTTCTTCTTCTCGCTGCTCGATACCTCAGGGTAGTCTGTAACAACAAAAATGATTGGAATTGTGTCGCTCATCCATCCTTTTTTTTTTTTTTAATGAACTTGTTATATTTTAATTGTATTGGTGACAAATTGCATTACTGCTAACAAGGTTTCCCATATTTGGCAGCACTAATCAATCACTCACTCAGTCTAATGCGCGGAACAAAATTAGGATAGATGAGTGGCAGTCATTTCTATAACTAGAGCACTTTGTTGTGTTTTCACTGCAGACGAATCTGGCTAGGATGGAGTCCAGCAGTAGCAAGGATGGCCTGAACAAGTCGCCAATTCTTCAGAGACTCCCAATCTCGAGGCCTTTTGGGTCTGGCACAAAAGGGAATCAAATACGGCTTAGTACAAACCACTTCAAAGTCTCAGTTCACAGTACTGATGTCATCTTTCACCATTACGAGGTGTGTGTGGTTCTGATAATCCTACCTTCTATATTTTTGAACTCTAATCCCCTCTTAGTTTCACACTTCGTTCAAATTTCAGGTGAATATGAAGTATGATGAACCAGTTAAATCTTGCGTTCAAAAAGATGAATTAGTTAAATCGACAGGGGTACGGAGAATAGTGATTGACAAGTTGCAGGACATCTATCTGGCAAATGTGAACTTTGCTTATGATGGCAACAAGAACCTATACACAATTTGTGCCCTTCCAAATGTCAAAGACGAGTTCAAAGTAGTAGTGGAGGATGGTTCATCTGTAAAGACAGCAAAGTAATCATTCCACCTTAACTAACCTTTTTCTCATGTTGATTATGATCTTGAGTTAATCTGTTGTTGGTTGTGCAACTTATCTTGATTTCAGGACCGCTAGGAGTAGGACGCCTGGAGGAAATGGAAGTCCAGAAGGAAGTGACACGAAAAAAATGAAGCGGCTCATGCCTTGTAAGACCTACAAATTGGAACTATCATTACTCGGAGAAATCCCATTGAGTGCCATTGACAAAATGCTGAGAGGTAAAGAATCTGATTATCAGGAAGCCCTTCAGGTTGGTAAAGAATCTGATTGTCAGGAAGCCCTTAAGTTTCTTGACATCATACTGAGGCAAAAGTCAGCGAAACAGTAAGTACTTTTTTGTTAAGACTGATTCTTTAAAATAAATTTGTTAAAACTCATGCAAATGTCTGCACTCCCCAGGGGTTGCCTTCTAGTTAGACAGTCCTTCTTCCATAGTCCTTCTGAG
Source organism: Chrysopogon serrulatus (assembly GCA_015844335.1). NCBI lineage: Eukaryota > Viridiplantae > Streptophyta > Magnoliopsida > Poales > Poaceae > Chrysopogon > Chrysopogon serrulatus. The sequence continues at coordinate 55,341 of JADLZL010001466.1, forward strand.
CCTGTTAAGCTGGGTGGTGGTGTTGTGCGATGTCCCGGATATCATTCCAGCTTTCGACCCACTCAATCTGGGCTTTCACTCAACCTTGGTATGTTTTCCACAGGCTGAATGTTATTACCTGTAATCAGATCATTGGTAAACAGTGTATGACAAAGTGAGTACTTCACATACAACTTTTTGCAACTGGTACAGATGTGTCTACGACTATGATTGTGGAACCTGGGCCTGTCATTGATTTTATACTGTCCAACCAGTATATCAAGGACAAGGACCCTCTCAGAATTGACTGGGGCAAAGTAAGTCATGGCCATGATGCAACTCATGTTTTCCCTCATTAATGTGGTAGCCCATGATTGACTAGTCGACAAGATTATTCCAATGCTCAGTTGTTCATCATTGACTTGTTTTTAGGCAAAGCGTGCATTGAAGAATTTGAGGATCAAAACCACTCACACGAACTCTGAATTCAAGATTTCCAGCCTGAGTGAGAAGTCTTGCTATGAACAGAAGTGAGACAATCAAATTCTTGGATTTGATGTTATTCAGCAAGGCCAGCTGGAGGTTGTTTAACATCTAGTAATTCTGATTCAGGTTCCTATTGAAGCAAAGAAACGGCAATGGATCTGATTTCGTGGAAATAACAGTCTATGATTACTACTTGAAGCATTGGGATATTAGACTGCAGGATTCAGCTAATTTTCCCTGCTTGGATGTTGGGAAGTCCGAGCGTCCAACATATCTAGAATTTTTTTTTATTTTTAACTGATTTTTGAAAGTATTTCTAAAAAAAACTGGGTCCCAAAAGTATTTTCGCGCCTAACCTGTTTTTGTAGCGCCGTAGGAGAAGGCGCTGCAAACGGGGGACAGCGCCATGCATGCCGGCGCGGTCCCCCCCCGCCAGCGTGGCAACGGGCGTCCCGGCAGCCGACGTTGGCGCCGACGTGGCGTCGGGGGCCGCGCCAAGACGCATGCAGGGCGCGGTCCCGGCTTGGCTGCTGACGTGGCGGACCGCGCCACCAGCTATGGCGCTGCGCCTTCTTCGTGCCTGTGTGCTCAGACCCGTCACATTAGAAAAGAAGTTGTGCCTACTGTAGCTGTGCCTGTGCTCAGACCCGTCATATCAGAAAAGAAGTTGTGTCTACTGTAGCTGTGCCCGCCATCAATTTTGGTCAACAAAAGCCGGTCTTTTTTACAGATCTCGTCACCCAATTAAAATATTAACTCCTCAGTACTACTCCAAGGACGGTGCTTTTTGACGTGAGCTAATGGAAATAATGATGTGATATTTAAATTAAGAGAGAAAGTGAGTGATTTCTTATTTAAAAACCATGTTTGCATGAGAACAGGTCAGTACGTTTGCTCAAAGGCACCCGCTCGGGAGGAGGTCAGTTGTTCAAAAGTTGACTTATCACATCAAATATTTTAAACAAATGAATAGAGTATTAAATATAAACTAAATGATAACTAATTGTATATGTTGCGACTATGTTGCGACATAACTACTGTAGCACTACTGATAGCCAGTAATGTTTACTTTTTTCGTTCCACAAATAAAAAATATTTTTAACTTCTATGATTTCTATTTAACTATTTATTTTATTTTAACTTTTTATGTAAATAATAAAATAAATTTATTATTATAAAAATATCTCTAATAATAAAATAAGTCGTAACAAAATAAATACTATTTATTAAATTTTTAAATAAAACAAATGGTTAAATATGAATTATAGAAACTAAAGATGTTCTTTTATTTGTGGAACGGAGGAAGCAATAATACCTTGTCAGTCGTAAACACCGGCCGCTCACAAGTCACTGTCACACGGCACAGCCTTGCATGCTTATCAGTCAGTCACAAGTCACAGTCAAATAGAAAAAAAAGGAGAAAGAATAGTCCGTTTAACTTTTTTATTCTAAATTTGACTCCTAATCTTATTGAAAAAATTGTGCAAAATATCACTTTGTGGCATGCTTTATTAATAAAAGTTTTTTAAGAATAATTAGAATTTGACTATTGTATACTTTTTAAATAAGATGAGTGGTTAAATTTGAAAGGTGAAAAAGTCAAATAGATTATATTCAGAGCCAAGAGAGTAATTACTTGAACATTGAGAATGTAAATAAAAAAAGATTAGTGAAAATGGATGAAGAGCATGGAAAAAAATTAAATAAACTAAATACTACATAAAAAATAATTGGTGCACGAACTGAGAAAAAACAAAAGAAATGGTGCAGTATAGTTAAACGGTTGAGGTCTGCACGAACTGAGAAAAAAAACAATTGAAATGATGCAGTATAGTTTAAACGGTTGAGGTGGGAGAGAGTGAGGAGGGAAGCACGTGGGTGGGCCCCACACGTAGTGGGTGACACAGTGACACTGCACTGCTGCTGCTGTGTACTACTGCTGCTGCAGCTGCAACTTGTGGAGATAGAGTAAAGGCAGACACAGATTTCGAGACATCATTGACGGTGGAAATAGCAAGTGCTCAGCATGTATATATTGCTGGAAGACATTTTTGCAAAGCAATCACGTCTATTGATGTGATGACTATTTTTCCTTCTCACGCGCCATCGGCGGATCAGGTAAAAGGGAGCAGCGCCACAGCTGGTGGCGCGGTCCCAGCCACGTCAGCGTGCCAACGGGGACCGCGCCATGCATGTCGGCGCGCCCCCCTCTGCCACGTCATCTGTCCACGTCGGCTCCCGGGACGCATCTTGCCACGCTGGCGGGGGCGACCGCGCCCGCATGCAAGGCGCGATCCACGGGTTTGCAGCGCCTACTTCAATGGCGCTACAAAAGTGGTTAGACATGAAAATAGTTTCAGGCCCCAGTTTTTTTTAAAATTTCTTTAAAAAATCAGTTAAAAATAAAAAAAAATCCGCTATCTACCTATAGAGGTCTGTCAATTTTTTTCTTTACAAAAAAATTGAGTCGTCTTTTGTTCGCACATAACACTGGAATCTGTCTACGATTATCAGCTTTGCCATCTAGTGTCACTGCAAAGGTACACAAAGGCTCTGACTGTACTACAGCGGTCGTCGCTGGTCCAAAATTCCCGGAAGAACCCTAGAGAAAGGAAGTCAGATGTGTCTGGTGTAAGTTCATCTATGGACATTTAATTAGCTCACTGCCATAGCCTAGCTTGATTAACATTTCAACTTCTACCATCGTTTTCAGGCACTGCAACGCAGTAACTATAATTCGGATGATATGCTGATAAAGTGTGGCATTTCAATAGCTCCAGAGTTTGCTCAGGTTGACGGTAGAGTCCTTCAGGGGCCAAAGGTTTGCCAGAACTTTCCTATTTCCCTTTTACTCTTTCCATGCCCTTTGGTGTGCTGATGCTGCTGCAAATGTCGCACACCTGGTTATGGGTGTCATGTATAGCTAAAAGCTGGGGATGGTCAAGATCTTATTGTACGTGATGGGAGGTGGAACTTCATGAACAGGGTAAGAGTCTCTTCTGATTGGTCGCTTATTCTTGTTTGCTGTTGAGCTAACAACAATGTCTATATTGTGTCATTCAGAAGCTCATTGAGACCAAGGGAGTGCACACATGGGCTGCTGTTAATTTTACAACAAAGTGGAATCTTCAGGATCTTGTTCAGAGGCTCATTCGCTGTGGTGGCAATAAGGGCATTGTAGGTCTATGTTTCTACTTGATATTGTACAACTCTTAAATTCTCGTAGTTGTATTCAACCAGGTTGATTTGCAGAAAATTTCACCTCCTCAATCTATATTTGAGGAGTGGCCTCAAAGGAATGCATCTGTAGCTAGTAGAGTCGATGCTATGTTTGAGCAGATTGGAAAGAAGATTGAAAAGAAGCTTTGTAAACCCCCAACATTCCTGTTGTGTGTTCTTCCAGAGAAGAACAGTGATATTTATGGTTTGTACTAGCTTGCTTATATTTGAGTGTACTAGCTTATCAATATTACCCTTGCAGGGTAAGACTATTATGCTCCTATGTAAACCCGAACTGTTTTCAATCTTACCAGGGCCATGGAAGCGAAAATGCCTTGCAAAAAATGCAGGATATGGTGTTGTGACACAATGTTTGGCGCCGAAAAACCTCGATGATCAGTACCTCACAAATGTACTTCTGAAGATAAATGCCAAGGTTTGCAGAGCATTCCCATCTATAGAAACATCACTCATCATCTTTTACGTTTTGTTAACTGCCAATTTGAATGAACTTTGTTGCTGCTTGTTTCTCCCATCAGCTTGGTGGATTGAATTCACTGTTGGAAATTGAAAAAAACCAAGCCATTCCTACTGTGTCAAGGGTTCCAACCATTATCCTTGGTATGGATGTTTCACATGGTGCACCAAGGTCGAATGTACCATCCATTGCAGCGGTATGTAATGAATTTTTGCTTTAATTCTATTTGCACTGTTTCTATTTTCTAGATGCAGCAAGTATGAAACTCACTGTCATCTTATATCCAATCTTTTATTGATGTGGAACCTTGTACTTCTGTGCGGATAAGGTTGTTAGTTCCTTGGATTGGCCTTGGATCTCCAGATACAGAGCTTCCGTGTGCACTCAAGCACCCCGGATGGAGATGATTGATTCCCTATTCAAGCCTCAGGGAAAAGATGACCATGGCCTCATAAGGTGATCTTTATTAAAATAATTATTTTGCGTATGTCTATCATGCCTTTTTCCTAATGAGTTGCTCCTTGGGACTTGCACTTGCTTCAGGGAGTTATTAATAGATTTCTACCGAAGCTCTGGTCAGCGCAAACCAGAACAAATCATCATTTTCAGGTTCGTAACCCATCTGAAATTAAAGCGATAGTGAATTGTGCAATCTAAGGAGTAGAAGTGCATCTTCCATCCAGTAACGGAAATGAAGAGTGTCATGTTTTTTCGTGATTTTATTTGTGTTAGGAATCTATTATCGTTTTATTTCAGGGATGGAGTTAGTGAGGGCCAGTTTAATCAGGTTCTCAACATAGAGCTGGCTCAGATCATTAAGGTAGAAACAAGCCCTTCTGTGATTAGTTCATGCCCACACACTTCCGCATTTATCATCTGCAACGGCGTCTTCATCAGTTTGTTAATACATAAATGTTTTTACTCCCATGTAGGCATGCAAGTTTCTGGATGGAAAATGGTTCCCCAAGTTCACAGTAATTGTTGTGCAGAAGAAACATCAGGTCGAAACAGCTGAACCTGCTCTGAATGTGCTTTTGCCTTTGGACCTTAGCTGCTACTACTATACTATATGTCTGCTCCGTCTAATTTATCTAGTAGTATCTATCATTATGTTATTTCAGATTACTGTGTTAAAATGATCAGGGTGTTTTGTTTGGTGGTACGACCCCGTTGGGTTGTTTGGTTGGTGGAACCACGTGGACCATCTTCATTGCACTCTAGTCTTTTGTTTGGTCTATGTAATAAAATGAGTTGATTTATGATCACCTATTGCACACAAGCTAATTATTAGTAAATGAAATCATTATTGCTCTAAATTCAGTGAATGATATGATACTTGTCAACATAAGACTCCTCATCACATTGATCAATAACTCTGCATTAGGCTAATGCTTCACTACTAAAGAGACAAGTATCTCTGATGGTGGCCATCATTTTCACTAGTGGTTCATAACGACCAGACACCACTAGTGTAAAATCTGTGGGCTAGGACTAAGAACCGCCTGCGTAAACATATTGACACTAGTAGTTTTACCATAAAAACCATCAGTGTTCATAGCCTCATGCTATTCACTCTACCTAGAGCTTCATATAAGCTTTTTAGAAGTAGGATGAAAAAGAGGGAAATCATACTTATGGTCAGGAATCATATACTAGCGATTCAAGAGAACCATTCAAGGAGATAAGTAAGCTATCTTTCGTTTGAAATTTATCAAAAACAAAAGTACTCAAAGGGTGATATGATGACAACTCAAATGAAGGTTGTTCTGATTCTCAACCACCCAAGGTGACAACATAGACACTACAAACATTCACAAGTGCAGGTATGGCCTAGAATAACCTATATACTAACATCATTTCAAAAGAGATTCTTTTTTTCCTACCTGGGAGAATTATTTATTTGGCCCTGAAAAAACTCAACTTACCTATTTAGCCTTTTTTTCTTTGAATTTGTGTATATGGCCTGAAAACAAAATTCGCTTACTTATTTGGCCTTCCGTCCATTTGGTTAGGGCTGAGCGTTAGTTTGGACACTGTTGGTCGTGAAAAGACCATCATACCCTTCAGTTCATTCACCGTCCGCTCGAGCCTCGGCGCCCAGACTCTCGACCCTCTCGTGTTCTCGGTCGCGATAAAAAAAAAAGCCGCGATGGCGGATGGCGCTGCCTCCGCCGCTCTCCCTGCCAGCAGCGGCGCCGACCCCGCCGCCCGCCGGGCAAATCTCCGGCGACCTCCGGCAATCGGCGAGCCCCGCCCGGTGGGGCGGTCCACAAGCTCACGGCTGGCCGCTCCCGAGGCGCTGGCAGCACGGTGCGCACGGGGGGCGCACACGGTCCTGTGAGCTTCGTGTGATAGGCCGTGGCGGTCCATGGAGCTCCGGCGGCGGTCCTGCGAGGCATGGGGTGGAGGGCGAGGAGGAGATGCGGCCGCTGCGGGCGTGCGACCCCGGCTACCTGCGGGTGAACCCACACTCCTGGATATCGACAGCGTCCTCCCCAATCCCAATGGATCGGGCTTCTCCATCTCCGCGCGTCTCCTCTCCTTTCTCCGGTGTCGGGCAACAGCTTACCTGGGTCCGGGTTTGAGGAGGCCACGATTGGGGTGGAGGAGCTCACGGTGCCGTTGAGAGCTCTGGGAGGTCGGCGGCTCATCCTCCTCGACGACGCCGGCGATATCAAATAATCGGACACAGATCCGGTGCAGTTGTTACTGTCACTACAAGATAAGCAAAGTGGCCGCACCTGAGCCCTCCATTCGTGAAGGGACGGCTTGGATGAGAGCTCTCCTTTCCCTCCTTTTTTTTTCTTTACTTTATTCTACCAACAGCCATTTTGGAGGGAAATGGCAAGAGAGTTTGGCGTCATTTCTTGCTGGGAGGAGCAAAGAGACACGCCGATGCTCAGGTGGACTGCCACACCAATGGAACGCACTCTCCGGCACCTCTTCCCACCGCTTATGGAGATGCTGCGGTGCTGCTATCGCCCCAGCGTGCGGCGGAGCAAACCCCTAGCGAGAGCGACATGGTGCCAGCCGGCCCGGCGCCAAGCAGGACGCATGCGGCAAAAGACCCGGCTACGTGTTTAGCTCCCTGGTTACCCCATGCGATTTTTTCGCGATGCGAGCACACCGCCGTCGAGCACCCCGGTAGCTGTAGGCAAGGACGCCAGGGACAACACCCATCCACCCCTCGATGAATCGCCTACAAGGTCCTTGATCTGTTTTGTTTTAGTTCAAAACATTATTTTCCCTGAACATGCCCAAGTAGTGCAGATCCTCTTTTTTATCCATCTGATTCCGAGCATTTCTTGTTGTAGTTGTTCGTACAATTCCTTTTCCTTGTTTTGTTTGTGGTAGCTCGGCTACAAAATTGACACTTCATTGTCAGTTGCAGAATGGATGCTCCCTTTTGGATTCCTTGGTGGGTTTGATGAAGCTTGGAAGTTCTGGGTGACATGGAGGTCGGATGAGTTTTGCTGTTCAAAAGTTACACAGATGCAAGTGATCTTGGTGGATTGGTTGTTGTTCAAGACAAGAGAGAGGAGAGATTATTCAGATATGCATGGGAGGGATTGTACAGTAAAATCTATGCAATATAGGTTACTATTACTGTTCATAGGCTATCATGTGTTAATTGCATTATTAATTGTAATACTGTGCCTTTCCTTTTCTCGGACTCGATTTTTTGACCAAAGAAGAACCGACTGATAGCTAACATAAAATGATTAAATAAAAGAGAAAAAGAGAGAAAAGGAGAGCTCTCATCCAAGCCATTCCTTCACGAATGGAGGGCTCACGTGCAGCCACTGTAAAACTTACAGTAGTAGTAACAACTGCACAGGATCCGTGTCCTAATCGGATATAGATCCGGTGCAGTTGTTACTGTCACTGCAAGATAAGCAGTGGCCGCACCTGAGCCCTCCATTCGTGAAGGGACGGCTTGGATGAGAGCTCTCCTTTCCCTCCTTTTTTTTCTTTACTTTATTCTACCAACAACCATTTTGGAGGGAAATGGCAAGAGAGTTTGGCGTCATTTCTTGCTGGGAGGAGCAAAGAGACGCACTCTCCAGCACCTCTTCCCACTGCTTATGGAGGTGCTGCAGTGCTACTACTGCCCCAGCGTGCGGCGGAGCAAACCCCTAGCGAGAGCGACATGGTGCCAGCGCCGGCGCCAAGCAGGACGCATGCGGCAAAGACGGCCGGCTCTGTGTTCAGCTCCCTGGTTACCCTGTGTAATTTTTCACGATGCAGAGCACACTGTCGAGCACCCCGGTAGCTGCAGGCAAGGACGCTAGGGACAACACCCATCCATCCCTCGATGAATCGCCTACAAGGTCCTTGATCTGTTTTGTTTTAGTTCAAAACATTATTTTCCCTGAACATGCCCTAGTAGTGCAGATCCTCTTTTTTATCCTGCTGATTCCCGAGCATTTCTTGTTGTAGTTGTTCGTACCATTCCTTTTCCTTGTTTTGTTTTGTTTGTGGTAGCTCGGCTACAAAATTGACACTTCATTGTCAGTTGCAGAATGGATGCTCCCTTTTGGATTCCTTGGTGGGTTTGATGAAGCTTGGAAGTTCTGGGTGACATGGAGGTCGGATGAGTTTTGCTGTTCAAAAGTTACACAGATACAAGTGATCTTGGTGGATTGGTTGTTGTTCAAGACAAGAGAGAGGAGAGATTATTCAGATATGCATGGGAGGGATTGTACAGTAAAATCTATGCAATATAGGTTACTATTACTGTTAATAGGCTATCATATGTTAATTGCATTATTAATTGCAATACCTGTGCCTTTCCTTTTCTGGACTCGATTTTTTGACCAAAGATGAACCGATTGATAGCTAACATAAAATGATTAAATAAAGAGAGAAAGAGAGAGAGAAAAGGAGAGCTCTCATCCAAGCCATTCCTTCATGAATGGAGGTCTCACGTGCGACCCACCGCAAAAAAACTTGATAGTAGTAACAAGCGCATAGGATCCGTGTCCTAATCGGACACAGATCCGGTGCGGTTGTTACTATCCACCGCAAGATAAGCAAAGTGGCCGCACTCGAGCCCTCCATTCGTGAAGGGACGGCTTGGATGAGAGCTCTCCTTTCCCTCCTTTTTTTTTCTTTACTTTATTCTACCAACAGCCATTTTGGAGGGAAATGGCAAGAGAGTTTGGCATCATTTCTTGCCGGGAGGAGCAAAGAGACGCACTCTCCAGCACCTCTTCCCACTGCTTATGGAGGTGCTGCAGTGCTGCTACTGCCCCAGCGTGCGGCGGAGCAAACCCCTAGCGAGAGCGACATGGTGCCAGCGCCGGCGCCAAGCAGGACGCATGCGGCAAAGACGACCGGCTCTGTGTTCAGCTCCCTGGTTACTCTGTGCGATTTTTCGCGATGCAGAGCATGCTGTCGGGCACCCCGGTAGCTGCAGGCAAGGACGCCAGGGACAACACCCATCCACCCCTCGATGAATCGCCTACAAGGTCCTTGATCTATTTTGTTTTAGTTCAAAACATTATTTTCCCTGAACATGCCCTAGTAGTGCAGATCCTCTTTTTTATCCATCTGATTCCCGAGCATTTCTTGTTGTAGTTGTTCGTACCATTCCTTTTCCTTGTTTTGTTTTGTTTGTGGTAGCTCGGCTACAAAATTGACACTTCATTGTCAGTTGCAGAATGGATGCTCCCTTTTGGATTCCTTGGTGGGTTTGATGAAGCTTGGAAGTTCTAGGTGACATGGAGGTCGGATGAGTTTTGCTGTTCAAAAGTTACACAGATACAAGTGATCTTGGTGGATTGGTTGTTGTTCAAGACAAGAGAGAGGAGAGATTATTCAGATATGCATGGGAGGGATTGTACAGTAAAATCTATGCAATATAGGTTACTATTACTGTTAATAGGCTATCATGTGTTAATTGCATTATTAATTGTAATACCTGTGCCTTTCCTTTTCTGGACTCGATTTTTTGACCAAAGAAGAACTGACTGATAGCTAACATAAAATGATTAAATAAAGAGAGAAAGAGAGAGAGAGAGAAAAGGAGAGCTCTCATCCAAGCCATTCCTTCACGAATGGAGGACTCACGTGCAGCCACTGCATAACTTACAGTAGTAGTAACAACTGCACAAGATCCGTGTCCCAAGTAATAAAGGTCTCCGACTTCCTACTCGCTGCGGCAGCCAGGAGGGCGTGCAGGATGGGGTGGCGACTATGACTTTCCCGACTTCGGTGTCCTTCCCCTCCGCCATCCACAGCGATGCGCCACCCCCACCACTAGCGGCCACTGCTCCCAGGAGAAAGTTTTTGTTTTATTCAATTCGATGTTTTGTACAGGTGGAGCCCATGTGCACGGAAAAAAGGTTAAGCACTCGCAGTGCCATTTTAGCTTATTCACTCGATGTTTTGTTACACGGTACGATTGCTGTCATGATGCTCAGTGGCTTTGCAGAGAGTTTAGGATTAGCTTTGGAACTAATCATCTGAACGCTGATCAAGACCAACACCAGAATGAATCTCAATGCTTCATCCAGCGCTGTCCAATGGGTGCGCATGTCCACCCCATAGCCAAAAATCCACACTCTATAGTGAATATATATGTGCTTGAAAAATATATATATACACTTAAAATATAAAAAAACAAGTAAAACATTTTTTTTTTTTTTTCAGCTAGGGGTAAAATGGTCTTTTTATCCAACACTTAACACCCTTAAGTGATCAGAACTGATGAAAGGTCAAATAAGTAAGTGATTTTTGTTTTGAGGCCATATACACAAATTGAAAGAAAAAAGGAGGACGTAAAATACGTAAACCGAGTTTTTTTAGGGCCAAATAAATAATTCTCCCTACTACTTAACCCTTTCTCGTGGACGTGCAAATAGTTAAGTGTGGGGGGACTTGTTGATGGTCCTTAACTCTTGTTTTGACCATCAACTTCAAGGCCAAAGAAAGGACAAATATGCCAATGTACCTATGCAATTAATATAAACTCGTTCTTTTTTCACAAGTTAGCTAGCTAGTTGACGACAATCACCAAAAGTAACAAGAACACCAATAATCACCACATTGAACTAGTGCTACGAGATATAAATGATGATGCAAATGGACTAGGGACTCTAATCTCACTTGAATGTGAACTAATGTGATGCAAGTAAGTGGAGTGTGTTGCTAAGTTCTCAAAGCATGCACACAAGTTTTAGAAGTGCCAAGATACTTGTGAGGGCCGACCACACCATCAATTTATAGCCCCACATGGAGAATGAACTATTACTCCTCTTAAGTTAGGTTATGCGCACTCACTGGATAGCTCTGGTGGAGCGCCAGATGTTGCACTAGAGTGATCTCTAACGCCTAGTTTCCAACGACTCAAAAACTAGCTGTTGGGCTATTCCAGCAAAAGTGATAGCTTCGGTGAGCCACTAGACAAATCTGATGAACATGGTGTAGGGTTGAGATGGTAGACTAGAGAAGTGTGAATAGTTCTTTATAAAAACTAATCGTAGTGGGAGAACAAAACAAATGTAGAATTAAAACTATCTGTCTAGCCAAGACTTCATCCTCTATCTAAGTTCAAGCACCTTACAAAGAGATTCTAGTTTAAGCAACTAAGGTGCTAAGCTAGGTAGTGCTCTCCTACCCAATTCTAGTTTGCAAGGTCACTCAATCTTAAGTAACTAGTACTCAAACAACTAGAGAGCACCCACACTTACTAGTATTGCAAAGCGCACATAGCCTAAGCAAACTTGTAGTTCTCACTAGCACGACTACACAAGTCTAACTAGTGAGCTCAATTGCTTAGCTACACAAACTAAGTAAAGTGACTAGTAAGGTTACACAAGCCAACTAGCCACGTAACCACTACTAAGCTACACAAGCTAAGAAGATAAGTAGCAAGCTATAGAAACAAACTAGCTACTCAAGAGCAACAATTACTCACTAGCACAAGTATGAATAAGTAAATACAAGCTTGTGATCAGGGATGCAAACCACTAGGAAGAGGATGACAAGTTGACATGGTCGATTTTTTCTTGAGGTTCACTTGGTGGCCACCAAGCTAGTCCCCATCGAGATAAGCCCTAGGTTGTCGCCAATTCTCTAGCTAGTAGTGACCCTCAAGTCATTTCTCCCCACGAGTGCTCACCATGAGCTCTAGCTCTCGATATAGCTAGACCACTTGATGCTCTTGGCGTCTCACTTTTACTATAGTTGCTCTTCGCGATCCCCATGGGATGAGCACAAGACCCTGACAATGTCCAAGCTTCCGAAGCACCACTCAATTTCCGAGCGTGCTATGATGAAGCCCATAAGCCTCCAACCCGTCTAAGAGGTGGCAACCTCCAAATGTAATAAGCACCACCGGCTTGCAACTCGATCATCTAGTGCCACACCTTGTAATCTCTCAATGCAATGCACTAGCAATCTCTCACTCGGAATCGGATGTAATCACTACAAGCATATACGGATTAGAGGCCTCTCATGCACTACCAAGCAAGGACACAAAGTCCCTAAGATGTTCCGTAGCCAGCCAAGATCGGCCAAGGCAAATACTTATAGCCCCAAGGGCTAAAGAGCCATTACCCACAAAAACCAGTCGGACATTGATCGGACGTGCAGCTCACTGTGACCAAACACGTTTGGTTGCAATGTCCGGTCACTCTAGACCGCCATGCGTCCTCACTCGCACCCGATCACAACATTGATCGGATGCACCCCTTGGCCAATCGGACGTGTCCGCTGAATGCCATGTGCCCCTCGGCGCACGCTGACCAACCCTTAACCTCGCCACGTGCCCCTCGGTGCACGCAACATGACCCTCTGCATGCGCCAGCAACCATGCTCAACTGAACACGACCCTCGGGCAACCGGATGCCCAACCCCTGCGTGTCTGAGAGCCCTTGAAGGGGCAAAACACGGTCAAACGTGTCGGTCACACTTGACCGGATGCACTCGACACAAGCTCGCTTTCCGCTGAGCCAGCAAACCGCGGCCGGACGTGGCACCTCGTGCCACCTGCGCCCATGTTCGGTCCTACTGAAAAATGGTCAAATGCCAGTCACTTGACCAGACGTGTCTGGTCCAAACCAAGACATTGTTCGGGCACCTCTATGACTATGCCTCCACTTCGATTCACTTCACTGAATCCTGCCTCGCAAGCTCGGTGGAAGGAAGAGAGACCAAAGAACCTTTCTCCACACTACTTTTCCACCCCCTTTTGCAAATGTGAAAACTCCAAAGTAATCCACCACCTTCTGCATGTGAGTTAGCATTTTCATAAACATTTCCAAAGGGTTTCCACTTGCTCTCGCCACGCCATTCGATCCTAGCAACTTGGTGTAAAGTTAGATCACTCAAATGGCAATAGATGAACAATATACAAACTAGTTTGCCTCTCTTGATAGTATGACCATCTATCCTACACCTGGTCATTAGCTTCTTTACACACCTAGGACTAGTAAAATGGAAAGCCCTAGGTTATACATTTGTCTTGCGCTTTCCATTGCATCTCCTTCAGTGTTTATGCAACACATGCACCTACCGCCCACATAAATGATATGATCTAATCCATAGCATCACGTGGATTTTGGTCCATCAATCTTGACTTCACTTGCTCTTCACCATTGCTTCAGTTTTTCGGTGCCAAGTCTTTGCTCTAGCCCTCGACACTCGGTACCAATGGCTTCAAAGCCTCCAACTTGCCCTTTACCATCACACATGGTCCATCAAGCCACGTATTGTCTTGATCTTCTCCTCTAGCCACATGAATCCATGTCATGTATCATGCATCTAGGTCCTCCATCATCTATGGAGTAATTCTTTGCATATCTCACATAAACACAATTAGTCTAGCTAGGTTGTCACTTAATTATCAAAACTAAACAAGGACCTTTCATGTGGCTAGCCAATGCTCCAAAACATGCCCATTGGATTTAAGTACCGATGATCAATCCGACGTAGCACTAGATGACTCCATGCATATTAGCGCTCAGGACCCTACTTGTAACCCTCTAAGGTGTAAAGGTGTGGTGCGAGCTTCGGTGGCCCCACCATATAGCTCCAATTAGGGTTTTGAATTTCCCTTGCTTAGATATAAGGTTGCACGGATCCCATTGGTGCCACCACTTCGATGCCTTTGGGAGTCAAGGTGCCCGGCTGATTTCTCTCTCAAATTAGCACATTGATTGAGAGCTATGGTGGGCACTCGATGCCACACGGACAACTCGGTGATTGCTAAAAAGCATAGCGAACAACTGTTCTCTCTCACTTTGCAAGCTCCCAAATATTTTGCTAAACATCTAAGCACTTGAGTTTGCTTTTTTTCAAGGTATTTTCAAAAACATTTTTCATTGCTACTCACCATGTCACTAGTTTCAATTTGAAAGCATGTAAATCAACACCTTACAACACTCGATGGCTAGGTTTGCTCTTAGAGTTCCCCTTTTAATAATATGGCCATTTATCCTAAACGTGACCACACACTCTATTGCATCTTGACCGATGAAAACAAAACCATATCATATACTTTGCCTTTGGGCTCGTTTCCACCTCATCTTCCCAAGTGTGAGCTTTTTCAAATTAGAATATTCACCCTTCATCCATATCGAAGCCTTGCTCATCATCTTGGTTTGGACCTACCCTAGCTTATTATAGACTTAGCAAAAGGTAATCGACTAGTTATCTCAAATACCAAAACCAAACATAGGGCTTTTAATTCACCAAAGATCTTTAGTGTTGCATGGGAGAGTGCAGAGAGTTGTTGCTCAAGAAACTTCTCCACTCATATTCATAGTTGCAATTGTATTTTGATGAGAGTAGAGTTGGTCTAGTGCATTTGCATTAAGAGTTTGAATCTAATGGATCTAGTGATTGTGTTGGCTTCATGATTCTTAATTTCTTATTACTCTTGGTGATTTTCACAGCTAGGAGCCACGATGATCCCTTGAAGAATTTAATTGGGGATTGTAAGGTTCTCAGGACTCTGTTTGTGAGGTTTTTTGTGCTCATCCCCTTTGGCGAGGCCAAGAGTAGCTCTATTGCATTTTAGGGCCTGTGGTGTACATTGCGATCGAGCCAACTCATACACTTGTGTTCACATCAAAACTAATCTTGAGAGATCATTGATTTAGTAGAGGAGTGGTAATCCTTTGGACACGCCCTAGCAAGGGCGTAGGTGACAGACAAGTCACTGAACCTTAAGAATATATCTTTGTGTCTCCTCTTATGTGTTTTGATCTCTCTACACTTGTGCTTTACTTTCATGCATTTACAATTCCTAGTATAGAGTTTGTAGTTTTTGTTGCTATGGTGTTTGTGTAGCTTAGTTTACCTTTTGAGTGGCATATCTTTAGTTGCTCTTTCCTTGATTAGGTTGTATAGTTGTTCACCCTAGGCTTATTAAATAATACCTAGAGCTAGTGCTTTCTAACTAGGGCCTTCTTTATTACTAATCAATTTTGCCTAGTGTTGTTGTTTGTAGAAATTTTTAATTAGGCTATTCACCCTAGTTTATCCATCTAGAGATCCTTATACAGGAGAGAGAGAGTTCACGTGAAGAAGATGTGTGTAGCCAAGTCATGTCCCTATTTAGTGGCTAGAAAAACCGCATGGCAGGACCCGAAAAACCAGTGGCGGAAGCTAAGGAAGTATGCAATTATATATGGTGAATAAAGGAAGCAAGAATTTATTTTCTTCTTGATTTTGTTGAGGCTGTTGTAGCAAGGACCCTCATCCCCACCAATATAAACAACCACTTCCTCTGTAGAAGCAATCACAACGAGAAACTATCCAAGCCTTGAATCCAAAATGGATCACTTCAACGCTGCTCCGCCACCAACACAGGCTTTGGTTCCATTCCAAGAGGAGAAAAAGCATGTCTTCATCACAGAGGAGGCTTATGACGAGCATGTGGAGTGGCATGATGCTAGTAATTTCCATGATGGTAGCTCTAATAAAAGGAAGCACATTGCGAGGGGTCACTGGCGTTCTTTTGAGGATGACAAACTAAAAGATTTGGTTGCACAGTATGGCCCCAAGAATTGGCGTCACATCGCCGAGAAGCTTGAAGGAAGATCAGGTATAATTTCTCAAACACCGTAAATATATTTTTAGCTTCTCCCAAAAGTTTGAGTATTTTTAGAAAGTAATTATGATCTTTGCTCCAATGAAACAGGAAAGAGTTGCAGGCTACGGTGGATCAACCAACTCGACCCACAACTTAACCGAGATGAATTCTCTCGAGGAGGAAGAGGAGCGACTGCTAGCGGCGTGCCATGCATATGGAACCAAGTGGTCCCTTTATTGCTCGCCTCTTCCCGGCCGCGACCGACAAATTTGTCAAAAACCACTGGCATGTCATGATGGCGCGTAAGTCCCGTGCAATCAAGACACTAAGATCTCATCCTCATCCTACCCCTCATCATCGACACAAGGGTCGCCACACTTCATGCCAACCATCAACATGCACCACAACTATGGCAACGGTATGCACTCTCAGCTCGATGTCCTGGTAGAGGAAGTGACTGCAACTCACATTTCCTATGCCAAAGAATTCAACAATTCCTCATCCACCAACATAACACACTTCTCCAAAGGAGGTACTATCCCTTGCGCCTAGAGTAGGCTTTGTCGCTTTCTCTCCCTCATGGTTTCACTTGCCATGCCTCCATCAAATTACTGTCATGTGATTTTTGTTCTTTTTTTCCTACACACAGACACAAGAGGCTCTGACATGGCCCCTCATGCCAGGACACCCATGGCGGCCAACTTCAACGCAAGCATTCACTCTGCCTTTCCCACCCCTGACAAGGGTGTTGACAAGTTCACCCCACCATTCTTTGATTTCCTTGGTGTTGGCGATGCATGATTGTAGTCTTGGAAGGTAGTGAAAATAAAGTGGTGGAGAGGTGCAACCCTAAGATATCAAACCACCAGTCATCAAGACAAACCAAAGTTTATAATAATGTAGTGATCAGAGAGTTTTCTTACCTTCAAATTAAAAAAAAAATGAAATGGGCAGTAGCCTCCTGTAACTTTCATCTGAGTTTTGTTTTAAGATAGTCTAATCATGCTTGGTTCTGAAATTTGAGCTATTGTGTATGTACTTATATGGACTTGTAATCTTTACATCCATGCAGTGCTACATGTAATGCGTGTTCATGAAACACATCAATTGCTAAATTTTACTTGATTTGGTTAACTCGTTGTTGTTGAACAAACTTTTAACACTAGATAGTCTAAGGCTGTTCCATGTCAGCGGCATGTTTTAGTGAAAAACATGAAAAAAAATCCCGCCGAACAGTCCACAATGTATATATACGTTTTTGTTGTATTTCCCATGAAAAAAGATCCCACAATATGTACTCGTATTGTGCCTTTTTGCTGTATGTATGCGTTTATCTTCTCTATTTATGATGCTGGTTGTGCTTCTAACTATTTATAAAAGTTGCCGATGCTGTATATGTATATGCTTTCCGTGTGTGTAAATTTTTATACGGTCCGAAATTGTATCCAACCCAAGATATGGGTGTCTTCCTTGCTAGCATCTCGCTAGCCGTGCTGGCGTAGAGGCTACACGTGCGCGTGAGGTTGCTGTGGCAGCCATTCTAGGTCAACACCCGCTTGCCATGCACATGGCCCCGTGTGGCGCAGAGCGGCCCAAACATGACCCTAGTTGTCCGGCTAGGCTAGCCCAGACATAGGCACCGTCAGGCCAGGTTTGTCTGGGCTAGGCTAAAAGTAGGTTTCATGCCCGGGCTAGGCTATGGCTATACTTTCAGTTTGCTGTAAATGGGGCCTTCAAGGGCATGTTTGATACTGTGCTCCTGCTCGGCCTAGCCAACTGGCTTGGCTGTGGCTAGCTTAAGCTCTTGCTTGTTTGATTCTCCTGTTCCTTTTGAGCTAGGCTATGTTGGGATTACGTTTGATATGATACAAAGATAGATACTGTCATAGTGTCACCTTGCATCGGGAATATGGTGGCATTACCTCCCTTATCTCTCTTATTGGCATTCCGTCGATCACCTGCTAGTCGTCATGCTCCAGCAGCCATGGCTGCACACGTCCTCGTCGTGGCAGAACACGTAGAAGGCCTCGCGCAGCTCGTGCTCGGTGTTTGTACGTGCTAGCTTGTGCTCCAGCAGCTCCATCACCACAGCACTCCTCCAGCAGCTCGCCTAGCAAATGCTCAAACCGGTGCTCGTGCTTGTGCTCTAGCAGCTCCTCCACCGCATGCCCAGCTTGAGCACCGGCATGGGCGGTATCGCCTGGCGACAGCATGCCCAGCTTGAGCACTGGCAGCACCTCCCCCTCACAGGCCTCACGCGGCTCGCGCACCCGTCTGGCGTCCTCTCGCCGCCGCGCTTGACCGCCGCGACGTCCCAGGCTGCGACACCACGCTGTGCTGCACCTCGCCGAGATCTACGGCACCGCGCTCTTGACGACTCCAAACAGCTCAGCTTCTTCCACCTCTCTGACGAGTCCCTTCTCGTCGCCATCTTCGACCGGCTTGGCTGTTAGATAAATTGGTGCACGTTATTCATGTAATCTTAGTCAATTAAGAGTCTGTAATAGTCAGGTAGGGGAGAGCATGATCATATCGTAGGCGAGCGGGATCATGACTCGCTCGGTTGTGTCCGGTAGACTCACGTACACCATGTCGTCCAGAGCGCGTATAGCGCATGCTACGGTGAAACGGCGTTGCCATCTTTGTGCGATGTGGCGTGGGGGGTTTGGAGTCTATAAACCTCGAGCAAGTCTATAAATACAAGGAACACAAGGTCGAATAAGCTGCGGTTGGTTGCATCGTCATAATCTCGCGTGATCTTGAGTTGTGCATCTTTTAGGGTTTATCTCGCGGGCCCTTATCTCGTCGCGATCACCATCGGGTCCGGCTATGACACAATAGGCGTTCTAGAGCTTGTCTAGCTCCAACACTGGCTGCAATGGTGACAGCCTTGGCATCGGTGACGAAGGCAAACGGCGACCCAGCTGTGCGGCTGTGGGAGGTGAGTAGTCGGACATGCACGGGAGGTGACTCCATCCTACGTGTGAGCACTGCGTCGTGCTGGGCACACAGAAATGAAGGGGTATTCCATTTCTCCAGAGCCAAGAGAGAGGTTTTTGCACCATACTGGCCAGTCTCACGAGTGGGAGAATGACATCAAACACGGGATTTGCATCTGGAAAGCGTAGCGCTGGGCCAAGATATCAAACAGCCTCCAACTGAGTTGTGTGTGCAGCTCAAAAAGAAAAAAAAAAGTTAGTGTCTGAACCAGGGCCTGGTCTGAACGTGTGATCAATTTGTAGCTCTAGGATTCAATTCAAGGCATGGTATTTAATACACACATTGTATATAGAAATGAAGACTATTGTTCGTTCCAAATTATAAGTTGCTTTGATTAATTTGGTTCATCCATTTTATTATGTATCTAGATACATTATTATATCTAGGTACATAGCAAAATGGATGTACTAAAAAAGTCAAAGCAACTTATTATAATTTAGAACGGAGGGACTAGTAAATAAATAATACACACATTGTATATAATATGGTTGGCATTTGCAGTGACCACTTGTGGACGTATCCGTAGAACTTCCTGCTCTATTTGCTGCTCATTCTATGATTCCTCCCCCTCCCCTGTACTGCTGCTAACACTTTGACTAACTCAGGATCAAAATCTTAACACAACAAGGAAATTGGATGGCCATCAGGATTCAGCTACTGTTCAAGGATCATAATGGAGGAGGAAGATGCAGGGAGCAGCAATAGCATGTTCCTTTATGCCAGCGGGCGGCGGAGCAAGATCAAGACATGCACTCTAATATTGGGCTAGCATCAAATCAAATAAATATTTCGAAATGAAATCCTGCTAAAGCAATGACAGCAAACATGAGCGGACCCGGAATGTTTTTTTTTTTTTTTTTTTTTTTTTTTTGAGAAGGAACATGTATTCATCTTGCCCTTTTGCAGGACTCCAAAGAAAAGGGAGTTCAAAACTCCTATTCATGACAGAGATCCATCCGTCACCGCCATGATCCCAAGGACCCTGGCCAAATCCACAAGGTGGAGGCCGCAGAGAGAAGACTTGGGGAAAGGAGCAAGCAATGAGATCGGAAGAAGGAAGACAGAATTCGGTAGAGGAATGGTTAGGATAATTCGAATTTGGATTTACAATTTTAATGCCAACTCTCTCCTAAGCACTCTTCCTTTATACTTCAGTAGCTCCCTTACACAACCCACTCTGGGCCGGTGGTACTCAGGTTGGGCCTAGTCACTCGCGTGGGCCGCAACACTGCTGGGCTCCCATCTTCAGAGGTTGCCGGACGATCAACAAGAGCATTGACCGCCTCAGGGAGTTGACGTTCCCTAGTCCTTTGGAACTGGCCTGACCCCAGGCCGGTGCACAAGGAAAGCGCTGGCAAATCGTCTCCAAAGTCTCAAAGGTGGACAAGGATTACGACATTTGAGACCATTTAATCAAAGCCTTATTCCACGACAAAATCGCCAGTTGTCCAACGACGCCAAAGAATCTGTTCAGGTATGTGAAAACCAACAAAACTCTTCAACTAGGAGACATCAAACACCAGGTGGATATGAGATCTAGGGGGCAACTGCAACTTATAAGCAACGACACCAATGTGTGATAACACCTTGAAAGGCCCGAAGAACATGAAAGAGAGTTTCTGACAAGAACGGTGAGAAACAGAGGATTGGACTTAGGGCTGTAACTTCAAGAATACCATCTCTCCTTAAGATAAACAGTGCTCTGATCATTCTTTGTCAGCTTGGCGTTGCATCCGCTATTGAGTGCGAAGCAAATGCAGCATGATGAGATCATGCATAGTAGCACGCTGTTCCATCCAATTCTGGAGATCAGGCACTGGGAATGCATCAACAGGATCCAAACCCAGGCCTTGTTTAGTTACATGCAAGTTTTTCCACTCTCTCTCCTCACATCAATTGGCATATAAATAGTATTAAATATAAATAAAAAAATAACTAATTACACAGTTGGGTTGTTAAATCTTTTGAACCTAGTTGGGCCACGATTGGGAACAAATTGTTTCCCACATGTAAATAGCATTAAATATAAATAAAAAAATAACTAATTACATAGTTGGGTTGTAAATCACGAGGCGAATCTTTTGAGCCTAGTTGCATTAAATACAATTGACAATATTTTGTAAACAAACTAGTTTCTACTTACACTCTCTTTCCAACCTCCATCTAAACAAGATGGTGTTGTCCATAAAGAACATGGAATGGAGACTTTTCAGAGTGGAATGAGTACTAGTATTATACTAGATTCCACCAAGGATAGCCACTGAACCTACTTCGATGGACAGGCATGAACAAAATAGCGCAAAAAAATTTCCAAACATTGACTGATGTACTTAGTTTGACCGTCGGTTTGGGGGTGATATGCGGAGCTCATGTGCAGAATTGCAGATCAGTACCTGCCAACTTGAAAAAAATAGCTTCCACAAGTTACTGGTGAAGATCCGGTTGCGATTAGTAATAATGACCTTGGGAAGACCGTGAAGCTTGTAAACATGATCCAGAAATTGATGAGCCACTGTCAGAGCTGTATATGGATGCTTCAGAGCTAAGAAGTGTGCATATTTTGAGTACTGATCAACAATCACCAATTTGGATTTAGCTGAGCCAGAACCTCCCAAGAAGTCGATGGCACAGGCAAAGGCTATATATAACAACCTAGGATAGCGGGCTCTATCAGTTTTGGACTGTATGCATATACAACAATTCTGAACAAATGACGAAATGGTTGTTTTCATGCCTGCCCAATAAAACATTTGCTTGATCCTTTGATATGTAACTGGTGCACCTGAATGTCCTTCGACCGGACTAGAATGAAGGACTGAAATGTCTCGTTGCTGCACTACAACATTGGAACCCAACCATAGCTGTCCCTTGTAGCGCATCAGTTCGCGGACTAAAGAATACTGGGGGTGATTGTCAGAAGCAATTGCTAACTGTATCAGTAATGCTTGAGCCGCCGGATCAGAGGAATAACAAGTGGCAATGTCTGACAATAACTTAGGAGTAACGGCTGAAATAGCAAGCAACAAATCATCATGGACACGGCGTGAAAGTGAGTCCACAGCTGAATTCTCCATTCCTTTACGGTACACAACTTTATACTAGAGCCGCAACAATTTAGAAAACATCAGCTGCTGCCAAGGTGTCTTGAGCTGCTGTTCATTCAAACGAATAAGACTGTGGTGGTCAGTATGAATGAAAATTTCACCTTGTAGCAGATAATGACGCCATTGCTTGATTGTCATTAAAATCGCCAAATAACTGCACTAATACCTGTAGCGCAGGCATCTGTCTCAATATGAAATGGAACAAAAAAATCTGGCAATGCCAAAACCAAAGCAGAAACAAATGCAGATTTGAGTGCCTGAAATGCAGCAGTCAGAAGGAGTCCACCCAAACAAAGTGTCTTTGCAGAGAAGATCATATAATGGCTGGACAATATGCCAAAGTGTCGAACGAATTTGCGAAAATAACCAGCAAGGCCTAAAAGTCCATGCAATTCCTTCAAGTTCCTCGGAATGGGCCAATCTTGTACAACAGCAACCTTATCCGGATCTGTAACAACCCTGGCTTCACTGATGACATTGCCCAGATAAGCGACAGAGCACTGTACAAACACAGACAATTTGAGTTTCCAACTGTCCTTAGTCAGCCACTGAAACACAAGGCGAAGGTGGCCCACATGATCATCAAGTATTTTGGCTATAAACAAGCATGTCGTCGAAAAACACCACAACAAACTTGTGAAGAACAGGAGCAAGGGCAACGTTCATAGCGTGCTGGAGCTCCGGTCAATCTACATGCCATTGCTTCAAACACATATTGTCCCAAGTGCGTTTGAAATGCAATCTTGTCATCCTCTCCCCAATGTAACAAGATTTGATGAAATCTAGCTCGGAGATTTAGAGAACCAACTGGCCTGGGACAACTCATCCATCGGTTGGTTAATGAGTGGAACCGACAATTTGGACTTGCAAGTGAGTGCATTCAGTCGACTGAAATCAACACAAAATCTAAAGGAGCCATCCTACTTCTTTACCAATAAAATAGGCGATGAAAAATTGCTATTGCTAGGTTGTATCAGACCTTGGGCAAGCATATCCTGAACTTGGTTCACAATCTCTGCCTTGAGGGTAGGAGGATAGCGATAAGGTCTGGTAAACACTGGTGGAGCTCCTGGAACCAAGGGAATTTCATGATGGAGCTTTGAACAGGGAACCAAATTCTTGTACAAGTTGTTGAACAGGAAGAGGAGCAGGGACACTATCCACTGAAACAATTATTGAATCATCCATTGAATTGACTAGTAAGAGGATCTAGCTAGGACTATCATCCACTAGTCCTTGCAACAAAGTAGTCTGGCCCAAATATGGCATAGAAAGCCACTTATGTTCCTAGTGAATAAATATTGGACTAAATTGTTGAAGCGAATCCATGCCCACAATCGGATCATAAGACGTTAACTAAACAACTTAAAAGCTGATTGCAACGCAATACGGAGTAATAGACCATTGTAACTACTGGATAACAGAACTACTGCGTAAAATACCACCACCAACTACCTGAATAGAATAGTTGATTGGGAAGATGACAACTCAGGCAAGTAGCTCAAAAGAGACTCACTGACAAATGACTATGTACTGACAGTCCAACAAAATCTATACTGGCACGCCCTGAATGGAACCTAGAAACTGAACAACTTGAGTAGAAGAAGATCCAGACTCGAGGCAGCCTTCGAAATAGCCAAAAGAGCAATTGATCCTCCTGCTGAGCCAGTTCCTGCACTGATTCGGTCTCATCGCCTTCAGCAAGGCAAGACCAGACTGCTTCAATAGCCATGAGCACCTCCGAGAGCACGACGAAGCGCCTTAAGCACAGACAACATCGACGACGAATTTGGCATCAGCACCATGTTGAGACATGGTGCAAAAGGCTTGTCCGGTTGTAGCGGAGCTAGAAGGGACAGCAGAGGCTTCAAAGAGGTGGAGGGCTTGAAGGAAGAATACCAATTGCCACTCTGGGACAACTTCACAGGGCATGGATCGCTGTCCTCTTCTTTAAGTAAAGCCAAAGTGCAAGCAGTATTGAAGGTTTTGGGACGTTGAACAAGCACTATGGACAGAACGAAGGCCGTCAATAAATCTCATCGTGAAAACATGTAAACTTAAGTTTAGTTGGCTCGCATCAGATGTTTGATACTAATTAGGAGGACTAAACATAGGCTAATTACAAATCTAATTACATAAATAGAGGCTAATTTGCAAGATATAAATATTAAGTCTAATTAATCCATAAGATAATAAATGCTGCAGTAAACATGTCTAATTATGGATCCATGATTTAATAATATTATCTTGCAAAATAGCTAAGTTTATGTAATTAGTTTTTTATAATTAACTCATCTTTAGTTCTTCTAGTTTGCATCTAAATATGGACTAAATGCGAACACAAGACTGATATGTGCCCTTATGTGTCAAGCTTGTGATGAGTGATTCTCAGAGACATCGACTTTGGTTGAGTTTGTGAGAGTATATGTGTGTAACATGTTTCTGGCTGTGTTGGTGTGAAAACGTGGAGCATCGAGATGATAGATGGACATGAAGAAGGTAATGCAGAGTGTAGAGATGTGCTGTCCGTTGACTAGAAACAACGAAGTATGGATGTGAGGCTTAGACCGAGACACCGAGATAGCCGGAAGACTGATCGTGATGCACTACTACGGAAATCTTATGCAAGGTGGTTAAAAATGATTTAACAAGGTGGCTAATCGAACTGCCTTGGCCTAACGTCATGTTTAATCGATCTTCACGGAGGCAGTTGGATTGTCCACCTTGATAAATCTAATAAAGTAAACAAATAAAAGAAAAAAATTTAAGCCAAATAGGGTGTGGCTTGGATCTGGGTTGTGCGCTACTGCTGTCTAACTCCATCCAGATGTGCACACTCCCGGGGTTCCTTGATCAGCTGTCGGGGGAGCTCGATCTGGCCACCAGGGGGGCGGATCTGGCCACCAGCAAGGGATCCAACCGCCATGGTCACGGATCTAGCCACTAGTGGCGGATTCGGCCGCCAAGGTTGTCGGAGAAGGAGATGAGGGAGGAGGGTGCACCACCACCGGTGGAGGAGATCATGGGAGGAGATCCAGGTGTCGTCGCGCCCGTGTGAGACCATGCTGCTGCGCCTGTGCAAGGACGCCCCGCTATCTCCCCATGTCGCCTTCGCATGAGGCCTCCCACCGCCCGCCCGCGCCTGCGCTGGGGACACGAGGCCCACGCCGCACCACCCACCCATGCCCACGCGATGCCTCCGCGTTGTCGGTTGAGAGATAGAAGTGAGAGAACCGAGAGAGAAATGAGAGAAGCGACCCTAACTTGAGTATATATACGTGGGGGCATAGATAATGAGCCTTTTGAATGTCGAGCTTTTTAACCGGTACTGGCCTTTTTTAAGCGTCTCGGAAAATAATTTATAGAAGCAGGCTTTTTTTACTGCACTTTTGAATGTCGAGCCTTTTAACCGGCGCAGGCCTTTTTTAAGCGTCTCGAAAAATAATTTATAGAAGCAGACTTTTTTTGACCGTCTTGGTAAATGGATTAACCGTGGGTGGCAAAATCCAACCGCTTTGATAAATAAAAAAGCCTGCCTTGGTTAATCCTAGGCACGGCATTAACCAAGGTGGTTGGATTTTATAGACACTCTAGTTAATAAAAGTGCAGTGCCTTGTAAAATTATACGTGTAGTAGTGGTGGCTGACACTTAGCAACATCAACAAGCAAGAGTACATGTGAAGTGATCATAGTGCCCGTATTGACCAAGTTAAGGCCACAATTTCTTCGCTAGATTGTTGGGAAACTAGCCATTCTTCATCTTGTAAGCAAGTGATAATTATTCGGTTTGCCTATAAGCCCCACCGCCACTATGACAGCTTGAAAGTTATCTGATGCGTTCTTCGGTCTGCGACGACCTAGACGATCTACTCCTATCTTATGTGTGACTGATCTTTTCATCAATGCTGTATTTTTATTTTTCACCCTATATATATTAATTCATCGTAATTAAGTATTGGCTCCTCTATTTGATTGTCGATCGATCCTAGTGATCGAGTTCCATGAGAGGACACATGTTCTGATCCAATCCAGCTGTCGTTCAATTGGATCGGTACGCTTTAGTCGTTCACGACAATATGTTCCATGCAGCATTCTTGTGACACCCTCCGACCATGGATATCGGATCGGATCTCCTCTGCCTACACCGCTACACGGATACACTCATGGACACCCTCCGACCCGATCTGATCATCATTCGATTTTTTTGTGATACATCAAAGGAGATGCTGGGGATTGGGATATTTTTGTTCACGTTTAAATAATGACAATTGGCGGAGCGACAGGGTGGCGAGTCACACGTCCGGACGTCCCCACGTCCAGTGCGCCAGTTGGTCTTTCGCCTTCGCACAGCGCCGCGGCCCCTTGGTCTTTTTTTTCTGTGGTGCGCGTGCAATTGGCTGGTTGCACGCGGCTGGGCGACGCAGCAACGGCAGGTCTCCATCGGCGGCGAGCGTTGGCAGCAGCACCTTGGCGATGCGACTGCAGGCGTCTCTCGCAGCAGCCGAGCGCCAGCGGGTAAACAGACCAAGACAACTCATC
>JADLZL010001467.1:0-82418 GCA_015844335.1 Chrysopogon serrulatus
ATTGTTACCAATATAAACTTATATTATCTACGCCAAAATAATCGTAGAATAAATTATGGTTCTTTAATTTTACACAAAGAGTAAAAAGAAATAAATAGACATGTAACTCTCTCGTTTCTATTTTCCGGTAAAGTTTAATAGCTTCTACTTTTTTCCGGTGCAACGCACGGGCATGTTTGCTAGTATTATTATTAAGACATAAAATTCAATACAAATTTGATGTATTAGAATCATCTAATGGAAATTACTTACTTCTGGTTGTGCACATATATAAATCACATGCCAATAGAGTAGTCGTCGTTCAAAGGAAGTATATTGTCCTAATGAAACAATATGCGCTTACTATTCAACCAAATTGCTGCAAAAATAAATTTTTGGACAAAAAGCAATTACTTAAACTCATGAACCGAGCATCAATTATAATTAGAAGATGACCCACAGCGCATGATTGCTGACACTGCTCACTTCAATGCCGTTCAAACAATGTGTTTACATGATCAACGAATGCCACCTGCGTTGTTTTGGGTTCTAAATGGTAAATTAAGTAGTTACATAATCAAGTAAAATGTGATAAGATGAGATAAATGGCAATTTAATACATCATTTAGTCAGTAGGAGGAATACTTGTTTTTTTACATGTTTACGTATTTGGCATCCAACTAATTAACATTGGAAGTACATAATAAGTTGGGGTTCAGTTTTCTTCCCAAAAATATTTGGCAGTACAATACTGACTTCTTACATGTGTAATTACATGAATATTTTTATTTTAATGTTCATATACAAAACCATTTAGACCATATGACATCTTTTACACACTGTCTAAATGGCTTAAATGTTAACGGAGGGTGTCGGGGGCCAAACTACCGGCCTAATAAATCCCTGGCCAAACGACTTTGTGGGCCGTCATTAAGGCCTCTCTCCAGCCCACCGAAAGGCTGGAGTCACGATCCGTCACCCCGCCTTACGACAAAACAGGCAGTAGGCCGCGGCAGTAGGCCCATGAAGTACACCGCGCAGCCTCGTGCGGGGGTCCGGAACCACGACCCCAGGGGCACGCGGTTCACATGACCCCTCAACCGGACAAAGGGGAGAATGATTCACATGACCCCAGTACTTGCCTTTGCTTCGAGCGAGCCTAGGCTTGCAGCGTGCGACCTCAATGCTTGCCTTCACCCTGAAGCGAGCCCAGGCATGCACTGCAAGCCTGGGCAGTGGCACTGCGGCCAGAATTCCCATACGATGCGTCGCTCGGGTCAACCAACGTCCACTCCATCCGTACCTCGCAGGGTATGGACGAGTGCCTTTTGATCGCACTATTAATCACGCAGGGCATGGCGCACCATCTGGCTACACTGTTAACGTGACGGGCCGGACAGCCCGACTGCCGCAACCCATGCCTACACAGCATGACACTGTTACGCCTAACCCCGTACGATATGGGTCTTAATCAACTACTCACCCTCTCCGCCCACTGTGAGAGCATGGGCAAGCATTCCGACGACGCGACAACTACGAAGAGCGACTCACGATGACGCAGTGCACAAGAGGAAAAAGGACACTCCGACCCCCTTCCTTCATCTATAAAAGGGAGTTCAAGCCACCCAACGAAGACATCCGGTCCGAGACACACGAACATCCGATCTGATCCGCAACTAGCACACGAATCACCGATCACTCACACACCACGATATTGGCATCACGCTCTATCACGGAGACTTGGGAGCCCCCTCCCTCTCTCGAATCGTTTGTAACCCCTACCGCAAACCACCATTAAGTAACACAACCCGTTTCGACTGGACGTAGGGTCTCTTGCCCGAACCATTATACTTCTATGTGTCCTCTTAGCGAACCATCGGGCATAAACGCACATCTAGAAATTTACTAGTTGGTGTATACTCGAAACACCGATAGAGGGTGACCGGTTATTTGCATTTAGGAATGGAAAGTGACTACCCAAATAGAATGGTTGCAATAGAATAGACTGAGACAGCTTGATCCGAGGTGGATACTTGTTGACTCAGGGTATATTTTGTGGAAGTATTAAGAAAAGCTAAAATTGTCTCCAAATAAAATCGAAGACGTAACAATAAGTACCAAAGATTACGTAATTTCTTTTCCATCTCTCTAAAGGAACTACAAATTTCAAGCCTTTCAATTCCTGTTTATAAGATCATTTTTTTGTTCCTTTAATTAAGAACCAAGCAAAGGTCTTGAACTCTTTTAATACCAAGTGTTAGTTCTGATTTCCATCACTATTGGGCAGCAATAAATTCTAATGGATAACTTCGCTCAGTACACTTTCAGTTATGGTCTTTGCTCAAATTAACACACCGCTGAACCATATCTTTGCTCACGGGAGGCGAAGGATTCAATGCTTTATGGGCGAGGTCTTGTGGTGAAACAGTCTCGTGGGCCGCGGCGTCGACGAAAGCCATTTCGGCCCACATTGTAAGCCCCCACCTGCACGGCCCGGTGAGCATGCTGATGCTGATCAGGTTGCTGCTAGTAGCTACGCAATTCCACTTTGGCAGATGTTTACTAAATTTAAATTCAGCATTGAGTACTCTTGTAACTTTTTCTTTAAAAAAGTTTCCACAAATTTTCTTTATTTGAAAAGTTACTAACTTGTACACATAACTTTTATGCATAATTTATTAGTACAACTTTAACAAGTATAATATTTTATACATAAGTTATGTATCATAGCTTCTATATTTTAAGTTTAGGTATAAATTATAAGTTAATTCATTCATAACTTTTATGTTTCTAAGTTTTGATAAAAGTTATAAGTTGATTCATTTCTTTATATTTAATAACTTTTGTATATAAGTTGTAGTCCATAGTTTACAAGTTTTGGCCTAAATTATATGTTATAAACTATGCATACGAAGTTATGCATTGAAGTTTATGCATTGACAACATTTTCAAAATACCGGCAATTATATATAAAATATATTTTGTGTTTATCATTGGAAAGATCTTTAAGTCTAGTTTTTTAACAAATTTAAATTATACGTTATAAGTTGTGTGTTAAAGTTATATATATAGCTTTGTTACTTTTAGAAAAGAAAAGTTGCGGAAATATTTTTTTTAATAAAAATAAAAAGTACAGAGGTTGTCTAATCGTTTTTTCTTTTTTGCGAAAATACTAGTACCACAATTATATTGTGGACACACGCATAGAGTATATACATGTAGCAGTGCGCAATAATATATCGATCAACCTATGCTATGTAGCCCGCCGCCAGATCTAGTGCCGTGTACTCTTTTCGTATAGGAATTAGATGTCGTTTAGGATAGTGACACGGTCTCCAAAGTTACACTTTGACTTCATATTGTTATAAAAATATTCATCACAAAGTAATATATTTATACTTTTATTAAAGTATTTTTTAAGACAAATCTATTCATATGATTTTCATATTTTCAAACTCAACAACTTAAAAATTATTTATGATTTTGTTCATAATATTTAACCCAAATCTTGTCCAAAATAACATCTAATTCTTATACGGAGGGTGTACGGTGTTGTCTTGGCTTTCTGCTGGCACGTCTAGATGTGGTCCCGTAGGTAGCTAGCTACGCTCCCTGTTTTTTTTTTTTGAACGTAAGCTACGCTCCCTGTTGTTTCCCGCTCGCAATGCAAGTTCCTGCGACGGAGCTACTGCACATAGATCAGGGTCAACATGAGTAGGAGTATTCACATGCATTTTATAATACTACCAGTAGCCATCCAGCTGGGCAGGCAACAGAATCGTAGCGACGTGACGCGTCGTCCACGACTCCTTTCTGTCTTTTTTGGCCTGTCGGCTGTCGCGGCCCGGTCCGGTGGGGGCACTGCAGCTCGAGCGAGGCATCGGAACCTCGGATGACCGACCAAGTACGTACTAGTATATACGTCTCCTGTGTGCCCTGGCACGTCTCGCTGCTTAAAGACGTTTAGCATAGGCACTAGCGGAGCTAAGAGGGGGCCGGCAGGGGGCTATGGCCCCTCTAACAATATAAACTTTTTTTACAATATATATATTTCTATGTTTATATTAAAAGATATAATAAATAAAATCTTGTTATATATGTCTAATAATATTCTCTAGACAACAAAATTGAACAGAATACAATTATGATAAAGTATTTTTATTTATCTAAAATTTATTTGTCCACCATATTAAAACATATATATCTATTCATATTTTTTATTCCACTAGCTAGAATAGTTATGTTTTATTACACTTTATATTTTATTGATCTCATACTTGACTAACAATAATAATTTAGTTATTATCTTATTTGCGAAAAATTATGAATCAGCCACTAATATATATGTATACCCCGCCTCATCCATATGTGCACAGCTCATTTATGCTCAGCCCGCGCCTCATTTCCTAGCGCAGCGGCCGCATGCAAGCCAACCAGGCACAAGGGGGTCGAACCGTACCGTCCAGGACTTTACCCCACCGCACTAGCCAGTAGAGACGTGTGTGAATTTGCTATACTAAATGCAGCCGCAGGTAAATTTAATAAGGGTAGACAGGGAAAACTATACCCTAATTAATCACTTCTTGGTATGCTAAATGATGTCCTAAACGTCATTTTTTTCCTATATGGAGGGAGTATTATCTTATTTTATTATGAATCACATTATATATGTAGACGCTCACATACATACATGCATACTCATATCTACAAACAAACACATACCCTACTGCACTATGGTCACTTTCAAATACTAAGACGATAGATTTGACATTCATTAGTCATTGCATGCACCACGTTGTCGACAGAATGGTCACATACCATGGGTATGAGCACTTCCAAAATACTACGCCGGTAAATTTTAATTCATGTGTCATCATATATGCCCCAATATTAACATAAACAGTAGTTTACCATGCGAAAATAGCGAGCATGTTAAACCATTAAATAAAGGAGTAAATTTAGGAAAATAGAGCTTTATTATAGAGCAAAAATTCTTAGCTATGGTACATTGAAACTATTCGATCGGCCCCTTATGCAGAATTTCTGGCTCCACGGCTGAGCATACGGTAGTACCAGCAGTAGCAGTAGCCCAGTACCGCGGTGCACTACAAGTGCCCACAACACTTTGAGCGCGGTTGGGTCGCGCGGCGCCGCTCGTGAATTCGGCCCACGCTGACATCCGACTGCCGGAGGCCTCATCATAATTTTCGGCCCATGCTGACTGCCGATGCTGGTCACCTCCGCCGTGACCCAAGAAGCTGGGGGCCGTGGGCCTCGAACCGCCGCGGTGACGGCATCTGGGCCTGCTGGGGCTATCCAAATATAGAGGCTTTTTATTTTTAGAAGCTTTTATTCCATTCCACGACGAGCGATCGCGCGTGCACTCACCGCCACCGGCCGGCCGGCCGGCGACACCGCGGCTCGTGCACGCCGTCCAACTTTACTACACCTTTGTCGCCGGCTTTTGATCCCCAATCTGCTTTACTACTATCACCATGCATGTCTACAGACATTAGTAGATCGACAGATCGACGCATAATGTGGGGTCAGGATCGGATCTGCATGCGATCGAGCGGCCATCCACCAATATACCAATCGCCGGCGATCCACCGCCCAGCGTAATATAAGGCGCGCCGCGCGCGCTTGCTTTACAATTTGGTCCGGCCGTCTAGCTTCCCTTCCCTTCCCTTCCATTCCCACCGCAAGTCCGCAAGGCACGATCCCATACGTCGGCCGTCGCCGTGTCGGCATCGTTTGACGTGATCGATTCGCACAGTAATCCCTCTTCTCTGCTTCTTCTCTCCGATCCTTTCTTCAACAGCTCAAGTAAGTATACACATCTATGATCTATCACACACATGGCAGCTAGACGTGCCACGGGCCTTCCTGCGCATCCGATCCTGCCCAGTCTCCAGGTGGTCCGATACGCCGCGCGCCGCATCCCTGAATCACTGGAAAAGTCGTACGACCAGTACCAGTTAATTAGCTCAAGATCTGATTGCATACTTGCATTGGTAGTGTTTGTCGGTATAGCCGGGCTCAGGCTCCTCCCTCCAGCCGTTTTTATCTTTTTTTTTTTTTTATATAAATAAACTACCATTGTCATTGACAAGCCGTGCTTAGACTCTGGCACCTTCCCCCAGGTGCAGGTGAGAACCCCTCACCAGACACCTCGAGAGGGATAGGGCGGCCTCGTTGATCGAGAGGGACAGGGCGACGTCGTGGATGTCGAGACTACTGACACCATAGGAGCGGACTCCACCCCTCCTCACTCTTTAGACTCCGTTGCCAAGAAGGTGAAGTGTTTCACCGAAAACATCTTCATCAATTAAGGTGGCGTTATCGCTTCTGCCCTTGCCGGCTGTGGAGGCACAACCAAAGTAACCGATCCGTCGCAGAAGGATAGCCGGTCAGGCAAGCGTTACAGCTTCTAAGCTAGGTGAAGTATTGGTGATACAGCGGATGGGAACGCTCAATGGTATGATGAAACTTTCCATGGCGAAAAACTTCTACGACAGTATCTTCATCGACCAGCTTAACCCCCCCGCACGCTGAGGTAACAGCTTTTCCCGACCGATGTTGGCTACATAGTATGTTTAGCAAGTAATAGACCATTATTTAATTTGGCTAGGGAAGACATAACTGATTTATAACAGTTTTCCCCTCTAGAGTGCCACGTCCGCGGTGCGTTGTTGTAACTTTCACTATTCTCGTTTTTAATATGAAAGATGCGCAAACCTTTTGCATGTTTGATAAAAGAATTATTATTTACTTCACTAGCTAAGCTCCTGCTCCGTCATGTAACAGTAGCAAGCAGCTAAAACCGTTTGCAGCTATGACAAAAATAGGACCTGACTAATACTCCATCTGTCCTTCAAAGAATCTAATTCTAGAATAGTATCATATTTTAGTATATCAAGTTTGACCAACCATAGATAATATTTATAATATTAAATAAATATTATTAGATTAATTACAAAATATATTTTCATAATAAATTGATTTGAAATTAAAAACAATACGAATACTATTTTCTAGATACTTTGCTAAACATGAAGCACTCTACCTGGCACGCAGCTTATAGATATAGTAAATGGTTATGTTCCCTTTACATATATGGAGCAAAAGATCAAACTTCTATCCTTTAGAGCACCGCTAGTATAAGTTATGTAATACAAAGACGTGCAAACTTTCATTGTCAAAAAGATTCAGACTCGTCGATATAATTTTCTTGGTAAATGCTCTAGAAGAATTTTGATGTAAAGTTGCAGGAGAGCTGGCCTGGCCACGTGATACTACCATCTTCAGTGTAGTAGTCGGTGTCCCAACAGAAAAAAAATGGGGAACATTCTTCCTCCCCACGGCCACGGGAGAAAGGTCCCAAGCGCTACATGCCATAGTAGCCATGCACGCGTACTATACGTTGCCAGCAGCCATCGATCCAGCCCAAATACCAAATCCATCCACCTACAGTACAGCGGCGGCGGATGTGGATCACCACTCAGCTAGCTCACCTGCTGCACCTTGCTTGCTTCACCCAAAACAATGCAAAACACACATCGTCGAAGGGTCATCTCTAGCTACCTATACCTAAGCTAGGGACGATGCACCTTTTCCTGCCGTGCAGGGCCATGGCCGTTCTTTATATACAGTAGTAATAATTTAGGTCACTGGGGCTAGCTCAGTGACAGCGACCACTGCAATTAGTCAAGAGACGTGAGATCATATCTGCATTAAACAATTCACCTGACGCGCTGACGGTGTGGTTTGGCTTGTTGACGGCATGAGTGAGCTGAGCAATTTTAATAAATAATAAAACAAGCGATCTTTGGAAGTACATATTTTCTATAAATCAAGTCAAACATGTGGCACGCATCCCACGGCGACACTTAAAAAGCTAGTACTGGAGTAATTAATAATGCCGTGGGTGTAACGGTCTGGAGCAGACAAGGCCTAGTGTTGCAGGTCACAGATGTAGACGCTTTGTTAATAATTATTGTAGATACATCTCCTTTGGTTGATCTTTGTCAGTTTCTCTAGTAAAGTAGCAAGCCAATCTCTGTGATATATATAATATTCATAATCCAGCACAAATTGCAGGGGTGGTCGAGCTATTATATTATTACCCCAATAAATCCAAATTAGAGAACGTTCGCCAAACTAAAAACCACCAAATTAAAATTCAAATTAGCAAACATTAATTCGCCACACTAAAAACACCAAACGATGATAACCCCCATGGTTTTCTTTGAAAAAAAATACGTTTTTGCAATTTCTATTTTTATAAAATTACAAAGTTATATACATAACTTTGATACATAATAATCTACGGGACACAGTTCATCACCATAGCTTGTAATCATATATTTTTATCAATATATTTTTGGATAAAAATCAACTTATCTTCATAATTTTTCTAGGTGATCTATGGACACAACTTTTCTATTAAAACTATTCGGCGGCCATGGTATCTAATTCGACGTCACGTTTTCTCACTCTTTTGTTTCCTTCTATTTTCTGTTTCCTCATTTTTATTTTTTAATTAACCTGCCATTTTTTCAATTTTTCGAGTTGAGAAGTTTATCCAAAACTAATTATGTAAACAATATATGTTGGATAGGTTGTACATTAATTCTTTTAAAGATGTTGAACTTGCGAAAACAATTTTATAAAGTGGAAGTCATGTGGTGGGTTGCCTGATAGTTCACTAGTTGATCGTTTCGCTAATTAGTGGAGTCGAGCCATTGTAGGGGGTTTGGAATGGTTTTCTTCAATTAACAACACAAATATAATCTAGGGTTTTTGGTCTCGTTTTCCCTCATAAATCGTATCCATTATTGTACAGTGAATCACAGAAACCCCAGAGAAATTAGGAAGTACTACTAGCAATGGTTTGTCGTGATGTTTAGGACATATATAGCACTTGAAACTTATTTAATTAATTCTTCAAAAAGCGAAATTTCCATTCTTTTCAGATGGAGAGAGTTATACCTGTTTATATGAGATATATGTATATTATTTCCAATATATCCTAGAGAGTACACATATCCGTTGCCTGCCTGCTTGGTACGGTAGAGTATGCTGAGGTTTGGTGTACTAGTAGCCAGACGAGAGGGTGATGGAATCTGGAGCCCGCCAAGTGCTCCAGACAAAATCCACTTCACCAGTCAGAGCCATCAACTTTACAGACCGTCTACACCACCAACCCTCCCATCGAAGCCGTGCTCTCTCTTTTTGTTTAGTTCCATGCCTTTTAATTGGAATTGCCTCTCCATCACATCAATTGTTTCCCGCATGTAAATAGCATTAAATATAAATAAAAAAAATAACTAATTGCACAGAGAGACGAATCTTTTTGAGCCTAGTTGGGCCCATTGGACAATATTTACCACAAACAAACGTCTGTAGGACTTTCAATCTCTCTCCTCTCATAAATTTGTTGACGCATGTAAAGAGTATTAAATATAAATAAAAAAAAATAACAATTACATAGTTTTGTTGTAAATCACGAGACGAATCTTTTGAGCCTAGTTGGGAATGACACAATATTTACCAAATAAAAACGAAGCTGCAAAAAGTTTTGTGGAACTAAACAAGGCCCAACTTCCATTCCATTTCCACCCCGGGCCCGCGTGTGAGACGACAGACAGAGAGAGAGGAAGCTGCGTCCCCCTCGCTCGTCTGCCCTGCAAGAGATGGCGATACCCTCGGTTGCTATTTGCCTTCCTCGTCTGTAGTCTCCGTCTCTATCGTCGTCGTCGTCGTCGTCGTCTCTACAGCCACCATACCAGAGAGTTCGCCGCAGTACGAGTATAACATGACGCTTCTCGATGTCGAGCTAACCCTGCAGGTTGTGGAAGGAAGGAGGAAGCAGAGACGATATGATATGCGTGCGCCATAGCTACGACTCCTAGCTTAGCTAGGGAAGGAAGCTGCTTTGATAGTTGGATTCAGACATGCTTTAGCACGCCATTGGCTGCTTTGGGTGGTGCTGCCGGCCGAGGAGAGGGGCGGCTTTAGGCTAGCTAGCTACTAGTACTACCCATTAGGCCAGCACTTTAGATGCCATATTAAAAACTGCATCAAAAGCTGGATCATCCTTTAATCCCCTTGGGAAGTATTCTCGCCAGTGTCTTGTGCTCCATGTCCTTTTGCATTTCCGGCCTTCTCTCCTTTGTAGCTGTACTAGCTACTCCACAGTAATTTTTGGTGAGCAGGTGGTGGCCATGGAGCTGTTGTGTTTGTGTGTATACTCCGATCCGATCCTACATGTGTTGTGCAGCTAGCATGTATGCTTTGCTGCCCCCTCTCGATCTCCTCTCTATAAATCCAGCTTCTGCTCTTTCTTCTACCTCCATCCTTCACGCCTTAGCACTGTTCTTCCTCCTCTCTCCATCACTAACCCTAGCTAGGTCCCTAGCTTCCCCTCCTCCCTGCTGCAGTACAAGTCCGGTCATCTTGTTGTCTTTGTTGCTGCTTTGCCCATCGTGCTCCAGTTTTATTTGTTTCTGGCTCGCTAGCATTATACTGCATGCCCAAATGGAGCACATGCTTTTGCTTTCTGGGTCGGTCTTCATTCCTTGCACAGTTGCAAGCACAGTTATGTGAATGAGAGAGATACATATATATATATAGAGGTTTGATATGATCAAATTGAGATTGTGTGTGTGCCTGGCTCCCTGTATGCCACACATGTAGCCCAACCCATACGGTAAGGTTGCCTGCTGTGGGTGGCGTGCAAGGGGCCAAGCATGCATGCATTTTTGCTCGATTCATTCTTCTTCTGTCACCTTGATCTCTACTACTTTCTCGATTATGTACTTCCATGTTTGGTATATATCATCTTGCAGGAGCCGAAAGGTAAGCTGATGCAAATTTCAACCATGTACTTCTGGCCAGTTTTTCATCCTTGCTCCGAGAAATCGGTCAGGTTATCATGAACTCATGATTTCAATTTGTGGTTTTTAAACACAACATGGCCGATTCTCCGTCTCAAATGAAGTATACTGTATGTCGCTAGTTCGCCCTCTGCATGATTTGGGACACGCATGTTAATTAGCATGTATGCATGTTCCTATATCCTTCAATATACATCCTGATCCCTGAATTCGGGTACATACACAGAACATTTTTTATCATCTTTTAATTGTTGCATTGCATTAATAATCTGAAATGAGTATATGGACATTGACAATGTGATCATGCTTTGGTTTGATTTATCTATTTCTTTCTTTTTTATTCTATACGTGCTTGCTTATTTTCTTATCTGACAGTCTTTTTTACTATGCTTTTGTGTTCTGGTCGAGGTATAGAGCCTCCCCCCCACCCCCACCTTTCGGTTTTTAATGAAACCTTTCACACATTTGGTGTAGTAGGATTAGTGCTGCAACTGGTGGTAAACACACAACAACCAAGGCCTAGTTCCTGTTAGATTACATGGACACTTGGCAAATCACCTGTTTCCAGTAGTGGTTGAAAGGTGTCGGATTTTCATTAATTTCTTTTGTTCCTTTATTTTTTTTCCCAGTTCAGTTCAATCCTTACAATGGTGCTTATCATATGCCCAGTGCGTGGAAAGAGCTGCTTTTAGCTAGAACAGCGAAACACACTGCAAGAAGGAATTTCTCAAAAGGTTTTTAAGTGACCACACACATCTTTTTCCAAAAGGTTTTTGAACGACAGAGAACCATTTCCTGCCACATGTACGTACATATAATATAAGGCTTGAAGTCATCATATATTCAGTAGATTAACTGAAATTATATATGTTGTTTGATGTGTAACTACTTGCAGAGATGTGTGTATGCCTAGTGATTTTAATTGAAAAACCTTGTGCCGCTCTCCGGTTGACGTTGAAGGCATCTGTAGATGTCATATGTTTCTTCTTGGAGGCATCGTTTTGGTGATCCCTCCCCCATCATGCTTGTGCGCCCGTGCAGATTGGCATTAGACTGCCGATGCATTGGTGGTTAATTATGTTAGCGATTTATTGTCATGCCGTGTGTCAGATTTATTGTTTAATTTGGTGTGTGCCATGCTATTATTGCTTCCGCTGTGTGGGTGGTTTTTTTGTTTCTTTCTTGTGTGTTGTTTGTGTAATAAGTTGCTGCTTGTTCTATATTAATATAATCCATACCCCTCAAATTTCTCAGTGTTTAATTTGTTTTCTTTTCTAAAAAAATACTTGCAGATGTGCACATATATATACCTTGTTTACACTCCTCATGAGGGGCCGGGAGTGAATGCAATTTTACTTCACTCAATCTTTCTTTTCCACCCATGTTGGTTACTGTATAGCAGATGCTCCCTTTCAATGTCACATCATCAAATATTTTAAAAACAAGTACTTGCAGAGTAGAGCAACATTGCACAGCATTTTCATGCAATCACATCATCACATGGCGCCCTGGGTGCATGAGTTAGAGAGCGAGTTTTATCTGAACTCTGAAGTTTCTTTTGGCAATTGGCTTCCATGGCTAGTACTACCCCTCCATTCCAAATTACAATTTATTCTAAATATACACATAATTTTTGCTATATATATATATATATATATATATATATATATATATATATATATATATATACATGCACACACAACGTGCTATTCTACACCATAAGTGTAGAATAATATTCACACCAGTAGCTAAATGCGGTTCGAAGAAAATTGAAATTCGAACACTATTTTTGACCGATATGCGAATGCGGTTCGGTTATCGTTCAAGATTGTTCAATTTTTTTTGTCAAGATTACGGGTATTAGCTACTGGGTGTAGAATAATATTCTATACACCTAGGGTGTAGAATAGCGCTGCCCACATGTTAAAATTTAAAACTATAAATTTAGAAAAATTAAAATAACTTATAATTTGGACGAAGGGAGAGTATGAATTAGTTTTTCTGCTGTAATACAAAGGAGAGAGAGCTTAAGCTTTGTGTGTTGTCGATGTAGGGCTACCACGCGCAAGAGACACATTTTGGTTGTGCTCTCGATTAAAGGGAATGTCTAGCATGAATTACGGGTGCGCGTGCCGTAGGTACGACATCCGTACAGAAGCAGAAAGTTGGACTGTGCCGGCTCATTTCATGCTCCCTGCAGCTTTGTGCTTGCATTGGTGATTGATGTGAGTCCTCTTGACAGAGACCGTACTAATAAGAAACCAAAAGGACGGTTGCATATAGGATTGACAATATTCAAACTTAGCGAAGCATTTTTCCATGGTCCTTGGAAGGGTCTATTTAGTTCAGCTGTTAATCTGTAGAAAAGCTGCTGTTATCTGGTTGAAATAACCATGAAACATATCATCTCTTTAAGAAACTTAATTAGCAGAAGCTGAAAACCATTATAAAAAACCAGCGCTGTTTCTTGAAAAAAAAAACAGCTTCATGTTCCATCTGTTTTTGCCTGACGTTCTGCATTTTGATAGCAGAAATAATTTTCAGAAGCTAGTTGTGCCTTCACACAGCACACTGAAGAACCTCTGAAACTGAGGCCTTGTTTCATGTTCCATCTGTTTTTTTTGGTAAATACGTTCTGCATTTTGATAGCAGAAATAATTTTCAGAAGCTAGTTGTGCCTTCACACAGCACACTGAAGAACCTCTGAAACTGAGAATGAGCCGCATACAGTCCCTTGTTCCATCAGCACCACTGCACCAGCACAAAGCAGTGCTACTAAACAGCTACTAGGCCAGCCCACCACCACAATAATTTGTCCATGATCACCATGCATGCCATTGCCACTTTGGCAAGGCCCAGTGGCCCACCGCACTGCAACGATCACTGTCATCATCCATGTACGAACGTGCTAGTTCCTGCCTTTCTGGCCAGCCAGCACCAGTACAGGCAGCAGCCGTTGTTGCGCTGCTATGGACCACTCGAGCAGTTCAGCAGTGGCGGCAGCAGTGCTACAGGAACGCACGCAGCCAGGGATCAGTGCGACGGCATCCACAAAGGACCGTGCCAAGATTTGTTTGGAGTCCTCTAGTTGGGAGGAGCAATTGCCAATTGGGTCCCCTCTTGCAAGGTGACCTCGCATAATTGTGGTGACAGAGACAGGAACATGATATGATGGATGGCAGCTAATGCTTGGACTAACACAAGACGTTGTTGGACGCCTATGAGACTGAAGCTTGCTGAGTTATTCAAATGTGATGTCACTGAAGCTTGCTGAAAGTAACTGCAACAACAGTGTCGTCCGCGAAGCAGGAGCAAGATGACTGACCAACCAACAGTGTCGTCCACATGAATGCAAAGGAATATATATGCAAGATGACTGGATGATTGCTGCATCCAAGATATGTCCATATATGACCAGACAGTATTTTCAGGCATTCAGTGCTCTGTATATTTGCAAATGAATGTGGATGTACCATGAAAATAATGTGTGACCAAGCACAAAGCCACGGCAGAAGGATGTGGATGTACCATGAAAATAATTGTGTCATCAATCATATATTGTACACACAGAAGTTGTTTCCTCATGTGTGTGTGCCTACTCCTTTGACTCAACAATGATGCTCCGCCTAAGAATGAAGCAATTAAATCTATACATGAAAACTAAAACCACCTTGTAAACTTATGGGCAAGGTATTCATTTGCCCATGCTACTTTCTCCCTATACATGTCTTTCACATATCCAATCAACTCAGTTCACTAACAACCTGATCTTTTTTCGTTGAAGGGATCACTCACGGTCCGATATCCCAGTGGATGTCATGGAGGCTTGTGTCGTCTCATTCGACAGCAAAGGCGAAGAATGTGCCATGAGAGAGGATATGAACGTTGAGGACGTAGCGATATTATTCGCTTTCCTCATGCTCCTAACCTTGAGATCCATGAAGTCACTGATTATAGCGGGCTTGCTGATCTTCTCTGACTCGATGTCCGTTTCGCCTGTAAGCATGGCGATGACCTTTGACATGTCAGGCCGGTGTCTCGTGACGTCTTGTGTACACAACAGCCCGATTTTCAGGAAGCTGCAGGCTTGTGCGACGTCCAAGTCGTCACCCAAAGATCTGTCTACGATTTTCTCCAAAATCCCCTGCTCATAATACATCCATGTCTGCAAGAGGAGAACCCCATTGGTGATCTCTGGGAACTGTAGCAGTAAAGAACAATAGCTGGATTTAGACGATTTGCTCCCAGTCCCATAACTGTCGTATATGAGTTTTCAGGAAAATCCAAAAAGGTACAAAAGAAATTTCTTGGTGGCCTACAGCACCAGTTTTAAGTGTGTGATATTGGTCATACTACATTAATAAGGCGAAACACTGACTACACTAGTTCGCAGTTCCGCACCAAAATCATGCATCATCATACTCATTCTCAGATAGTAGAAAATAGGTCTTAAATCAATAATGTCAAGAAACAAATTCTTCAACTATGCAAGCAGCGATGGGAAAGACATGTCAACTGTAATCTAGAATGTCATCTAACCTTTTCAAGGAGTATCTGATCTTCATATGCTAATCTTGTATCACTGTTTGATCTCCCACTAACAATTTCTAGAAGCAGAACGCCAAAACTGTAAACATCTGATTTGCGTGTCACTTGTCCTCGAATAGCATATTCAGGAGCCAAATAGCCTCTGCCAATTAAAATGGAGTAAGCAAAGCTGAAAAAGGTACACATA
Source organism: Chrysopogon serrulatus (assembly GCA_015844335.1). Taxonomy (NCBI): domain Eukaryota; kingdom Viridiplantae; phylum Streptophyta; class Magnoliopsida; order Poales; family Poaceae; genus Chrysopogon; species Chrysopogon serrulatus. The sequence goes on from JADLZL010001467.1 coordinate 15,613, forward strand.
GGCTATATATACATGTAATTAAAAATGTTATTGTTTTGCTGAACTTTCTGGTTAAAATTTAATAAGTATCACCCAACTAAATTGAAAAGAATGGTACAAGAACGAGCTTCTCTAGGCACTCAAGAAAAAAAAAGAAACTGAGAAAAATAAAAAGCAGACGTTCACTTACAGTGTTCCTGCAACTCTTGTGCTAACATGTGTTGCGTTTGGTGGAAGAAGCTTTGCTAGACCAAAATCAGAGATTTTTGGATTAAGATCCCTATCAAGAAGTATATTGCTTGCTTTAATGTCTCGATGAACAATGTGGGGATTGACACCATGATGGAGGTATGCTAATCCCCGTGCAATGCCGAGGCAAATGTTTACTCGAGTTTTCCAATTGAACTGGATATTGCTGTGTCTGGAGCCTGATCAATAAGTAGTTTAAAAAGAGTTAGGACACATATCTGAATCTACTAGAGTCTTTTTATACCAAAGAGCAAGCTGCAACAGTTAGCTTATTATATTACTATTGTGATGACTAGTTAAAGAAAAATATTATATGAGTTTTCCAATTGAACTGGATATTGTGATGAATAGTTTAAAAAGAGTTAGGACACATATCTGAATCTACCAGAGTCTTTTTATACCAAAGAGCAAGCTGCAACAGTTAGCTTATTATATTACTATTGTGATGAATAGTTAAAGAAAAATATTATATGAGTTTTCCAATTGAACTGGATTGCTGTGTGTGAACCTGATAAATAAGTAAAGAGTTAGGACACATATCTGAATCTACTAGAGTCTTTTTATACCAAAGAGCAAGATGCAACAGTTAGCTTATTATATTACTATTGTGATGAATAGTTAAAGAAAAATATTATATGCTTATGTATTGTTTCATTCAAATCTATAAGAATAGTTACTATGACATACCTAGAAGTGTTTGTGCAAGGCTATTATTTTCAAGATGATTGTAAACAAGGATTCTTTGGTCTCCTTCCATACAATACCCATACAGTTTCACAAGATTATCATGTGAGATGTCGGAAATTGCCACGAGCTCATTCAGAAACTCCCTTACTCCTTGTCTTGATTCCGACGAAAGGACCTTGACAGCAATAACTGTTCCATTCCTGAGCTGTCCCTGCATCACTAAGCTGTTGAATATCAAACACGTCTAAACTACTCACAACTTCAGTGGTTTCTTTGTTGATGGTTATGCATATTACCTTATAAACGGAACCAAAACCACCCTCACCAATCTTGTTCGATTGGTTGAAGTTATCTGTCGCTCTTACTAGCTCCTTATAAGAGTATTTTGTTATATTTGTACCACCAGGTACGTCTACACGAGCAGGGTTAAATTACAATAAGAATCAAAACAAGCTAGGAGACAATAATATTATAATATGTAAAAAAGGGATATTTAAGAGTGTACCCCATGTATGGGATCTCTACCTTCATTATGGCGTGAACTTGGTTGCCGTGTTGCCCTTCTTTTCTTGCAAAATATAGAACAGCAACTCATCGAGATTCTCAAACTATTATATCTTAATGCTGTCAGGTATCAGCTCAAAAACTTCAGCCTGCACTTAAAATATCAATGCAAGCATTAGCGTTTCACGGGATCTTCACTGGCATCTAACATGTCCTGAAAAGAGTGAATTTCAGTTATAGGTACCTGTAGAAAGAGCTATATTGGACATATCATTTTGAATTTAAGTCAACCTGTAGCTAAAATTCAGGCCAAAGATTATCCAGTGAATGTTGCAACCTACTATATGAATTACAGATATATCGAAAATGCTTGCAACCAGAAAAGCGTGTATTGGCTTCAGTATATATGTTGCAATAAATTCTGTACTTAACAGAAGTGAATGCACAATCTGCTTGTGAAATCCCTGTGGCCATCTTTAGCTTAGAATTCAATTCAATCAGAAAACAATGCTGACGTGCATCAAGGTTATATACGAGAGTTCAGATAATCATTTTCAAAAGAAATGTACATGCGGGCAGGTGAGGCCTGCTGACTAAGGCTCAGAGCCAAAATAGAAATTAGACAAAGTCCACAAAACTGGTACACATATTTTTTTTTTTATTGAAAAAAATAAAAAAATTCAGCATTTATTCAGCGCAAAGCCATCATTGGATAGGCATGATCGGGCATAAATGATTATCTGTCCCATACGCATACATCCAACCAATTTTTCTCAGGCAAGCTCTGATGACGTATGCCTGCGGCCTGTCATCGCTGGCTGATGTTTATCGTCTAACCAATCCGGGTATACCACTAAATTTAGACCACCATTAGACCTAAGCTATCCCGTAACCAATAATTTCAGTGCATGTGACTACACTTAACCAATAACAAACAATCTCCGAGAAGTCCAGCATACATTGATTGTCAGCGTAGTTCACATGTAACCACATTACTGACAACCCTTAGCGAATCGAAATTCGTTAACTAGCGTCAGTAATTCCGCCGGAACCTTCGTCTCGCAAGAAATCAACCAAGAAAAGGAGGCAGCCTAGGCACGTCCGTCAGAGAGAAAAATAACAGACATGAAAACTAATGGACCCAAAACTAATCGGCTATTGATGTCTTGATGAACAGGGGAACCAGGAAAAACCGATAGTATAGGTACCAAGAGCAGGCTCACCTGAATCAACCGCCGCCGTGACCCGGGAGGATGAACCGAGCCCAGCAACCCGCCCAGCCGCCGCGAGAGTCAACAACGCGAGGCAAGAGATCACGAGCACCGCACGCCGCGCCTTGTCGGACTATGAATGAGATGAAACCACCCGCCCGCAGGCAGCAGAGACGGACGGCACCAAGAAGCGCCGGCCGCCTCCTACTCTCTCTGATGTGCAGCCGCCCCCGAAGGCTCGGCGAAGCCTCCGTTCGCGTCCGCCGGCTTCACCCCGAGTTCTGTACCGTGCCGCCACGGGGCGGGGACGCAGCAGCGGCGAGCTTTCGCGAGTGGGTTGGGGGGGAGAAGGAAGGAGGAGAGAAGCCTGGACGGGACGGACACGGGTGAGGAGGACGGCTCGTGGGGGAGGGACGCGCGCGGACTGTGGACTCGTCGTGGCGTGGTGTACTGGTGCGTGGTGGCTCCAAGTGGTACGCGCGGTATTTGACTTGTCCGCCGCGGTGCGGGAGGGGAGGGGAGGAGAGGACGAGGACGGGGCCTCGGGCGGGTTTGAAAGGTGGACGGTCGCTGGAGGAGGCGAGGAAGAAGAAGAAGAAGAGTGGCGGACGGAGCAGAGGGGTGCGGGTCAAACCGTTGACCACGTGGGCGTAAGGCGGAGGCGAGGCGAGGCGAGCCGGCTGGGCTGGGCCGGACGCGGAGCAGCCGCGTGGGCGTGGGCCGTGGCGGTGGATAGGATATTATGGCGGATGCCCCCGCCCGGTCGGAGTGGGTGAGAGGACCAGTTCGACGCGGCCGCGGTTGTGGCTTGTGGCTGTGGTCGCGGTTGAACCAGGTCAATCGAATTTGAAATTGAAATTTGACCGAGCCAACGTTTGGGGTGGCTGACGACCTGACTGACTGCACTCGCTCGCTGCTAACGCCGTGTGATGTCTCCGTAGATGCGTTTGTGTAGTGTAGTGTAGTATGGGACGCCACCAGCACTGCATGCATGATGACGAGGGCCTAATGCGTGTGTAGCAATATATATATATATATATATATATATATATATATATATATATATATATATATATATATATATATATATATATATATATATATATATCATCCCTTCTTTATAAGGAGGGAAAATTTAATTTTTTTAGGTTGGCTGAGGCTCACATGGTCAATTAATGTTGAATTCCGATCATCAAGGTTGTAAATTGCTGATGATGGGCTTTCAAGGGAGTTTCACGCCACTTCCCCGCCTTCATTTTTCTGTAGATCTTTGCTTATCCTTGTGTATTTTCAGATCTATATAAACACGGTGCAAACATTTAGTGTGTATATATGTGTATGGGAGACTGGACACTGAATTTTGAAACTGGCGAAACCATCACAAACGTTGTTATCATGAGAAACGTCTGTTATCATGAGGCACACCACATATACCCAATGACACATTCATGATTTCAATTTAGATAGGGGTGATCCAATTTACATGATCAAACCCCTACTATTACTACAAATCATACAATTATTGATATACTAATACACATTATCTACACTACGTACTTTACAAACCCAATATAATATATATGCATCAATTGTGTATTTCATACCTTACATTCCTACAATACTATAAGTGAAACAAGTCACTAGTACAAATTAGCATGTTGTAACTTGCAATGAAGTCTTAGGCTGACCTTGCCACCCTACTAAGGCCACATCCAACAATTAGAGCTGTTATCTGGTAGCTCTAATGGTTAAGCGTAACATCCACCTCATCAAGAGTTAGCTTCAAAGATGACTTCTCCAACGATCTTGCTTTCATATATTGCTCAAAGTTAATATGATCGTCAACTAGTGAGATGATGAAGTGGCCGACCATGGTGTAGAGTTGTGGTGGTGCGTCGTGCATGTGTTCTGTTGGTTTTTTTTTTTCCTTTTTCTATGGATAGTCTTCTAAGGTTACTTGTACTTGTTCGCTTCAGCTTATTAATCAGCTTATCAGTCGTTGCAACAGTATTTTATTCTCTAAAAAAATCAGCTATTTTCAACCGATATATAAGTCCTGCCGGATAGGCTGAGTTCAAAAAAGAAGTTAATGTGGTCCCAGAACAAAGAAGAATGGTTAGGTGAGATGTTAGTGTTAGCCTATGTCAGAGACTCATATCTCTTGTCTCCCTGTCCCATATTGGAAAAAGGTGACGATGTAGATTCTAATGGCAGGCTGAGTTAACATGGTTAAAAGATACGTAATACATAAGATGCTGAGCCTAAGGTTTCATCTCTGGTAAGCATGAGGTGGGACCACTGGATTGATGGTGCTGGCTGCTGATGCTGGTGGTGGTGCTAGCTTAGGCTGCTGGTTTCAGCAATCCGATCGCGTTGATATAGCTGGGTTCTTTTTTTTTTTTTTTGTCTATTCTTGTTGCAAAGGCTTTGTGATGACTATTGAGCGTACATTTGACAATAATCTGTGAATGAAATTGCTCAGATATTTCTAGATTATATAATAACACGTATAGTAATATACAAGCCCGTACGACTGTGGAGCAGTAGGCGGGAAAAGATGCACCGACTGCAACGACGTCGGAAGTCGTTGCGTCAAGGTCCTCGCCAGAAGAAAGAAGAATTCATTTTATTTTAGTGTAAGTTGTCTCAAAGACATTTGCAATAGGTCATTATACACCATTAAAAATATTGAGTATAAAAACTACAATTGGATTCGAGATAAAAGAAGAGACAGTTTATGGAAGGATAAAAACGAAAGAGAATGGACCGCGTTAACCCGCGACCCGTCGCGCGTACGTGAAGCGCGCGACACCACTATCCAGCTGACGCGTGTCAAAGAAGACAGCCTGTCCCCGATGGTTCCGCACAGACTCCGCTCCGGCCTCACCCAGCAACAACGTGATGACTGCGATGCTCTAGTCAGTCCTTGTGCACGTTTTCCAAAAACGAAACATTTTTCTTTTAGTTACTATAACTTTTAAACGATGTATCCGTTTTTAATTTCGTCTGCACCAGTATGTTCTACATGACGAGACGAACAAAACTAGATCTCATGTGCTAACATTTCGAAAGATTTTATTTTAGTAGCAATTTATGTGAAAAAATATGCTAGGTGATTTATAAAAGAATTTGCTACTCTGTAATACTAAACTTGCTACTTGAAAAATAAAGTTTTTACATAGTATAAGCACATCAATCGTTACCATAGGAATATAGTAAATTTGTTATATCCTAGTATTTACAAAAGATACTAACCCTGAAAGAGAGTAGTATAGAAAAAAAGAGACGAGCTGCACCCTTTAGAAAAAATTATTAAAGCAAACATTGTATAAGATGCAAGATAGGAGGATAAGTTATTATACAACTCATTAAAAAATCAAGAAACATGAGTTGCTGCCAACTAGGGACATTTATTAAATAATGAGGGATTTAGCAGAAAACAAGACAAGTTGTGGGGGCAAATTATTTGTAACACCCCCGGTGTTACGTTAACCTAAACCCCACCATATCATCATATTATGCATTAAGCATCATATTTATTAATCCAATGATAATGCAATTAGCATATGATCATATGCGTCATTAAATTGATAACCAAGCATTAGGTGCATTATTGCATTTCATGGTATTAATGACCCTTGCATGAGTAATGCTTTGTCTTGTATGCCAAGTGTGTTTTAAGATGTTAATCATGCCTAATAATTTTTTTTAGTATAGCTTGCTATGCATGCCAATTAGAATAGTGTGGCAAAGCAATTAAATTTCACTTACATGCTTTATCAAATTTATAAAAGTGATTAAACTAAAAGTAATCTTGGAGTGATTAAGTGTTTGGCTAACTATGTTTAACATCCTAAGCATGTTTTACAAGTCAAATCATGTCAAGAAAGAATCAAAATTTGATTTGGAATTCAAACCCCAACCCTAAGCCAAAGTGGCTAAGTGTTGGAAATTGAATACCATTTTCAATTTTGAGGAGCTGACTATAATGAATTTTTGCAAATAAAAGTTACCAAACTTTGGCACCATTTCAAAGTATGAATTTTGTCTTTGGAAATATGTCATTGGTTGGGTTTGAAAAGTACCACAACACCATTAATTAATTGCCCAAAGATTCAATTTGAAAATCCTTTTCAAAAGCTTGAATTTCAAAGGTGTTTTACCCCTTTCTCAATTTTATCTCAAAATATTCAAAATTTGGGAAAACTTCAAAAATATAGTTTGTGCATCTCTTTGAGCTCTACAAGTTTGGTATATAAAGTTTTTCAAGTTTTTGAATAAAATTTTAAATAATTTCAAAAGTTCCTTAAATTGGGAATTGTCCCCTTTTGATTTTTAAACTCAATTTCAAAAAATATTTAGTCTCATGAAAAACTTTCTAAATAAAAGTTGTATATATTGAAAAATGGAACAACTTTTATTTTTGTAGATTTTCATCTTTTATTAAAAATTTGAAAGTAATTTTGAAATCCCAAAATTTAGAATTTAAACCTTTTTTCAAATTTAAACTGTAGTTTCAAAAATATTTGGAATTTGACTGAACTTCTTTAACAAAAGTTGTAAAGCATGAAAAGTTGAGCAACTTCTATTTTTGGAGTTTTTTTTAGTGCAGTTCAATTTTTGAGAGTAATTTTGCAAAAAAAGGAAAGGGTGAGGTGGTGATTGCCACAAGAAGCGAGGGAGGGAAGAAGTTTCCTTTCTCTTCGCCCATGCCGCCTTCTTGCCGGCGCCGCCATGGCCCTTCTCGCGCCCTCGCCGTCGAACCCGCGCGGCCAACCATCTGGGTAGGGTCGCGAAGGCCCTTGCCACCTCATCGAGCAACCCATGCCCTTTATAAGCTAGCACTGGCCGACGCCGTTTTCTTTTTCTCCACTCCGCTCGCCGACCGGCCGCCTCACCTTCTTCTACGAAATTCATGCTCGTTGATCTATAGCCGTCCCCGAGCTCTTGCACACTACTCCGCCTAGTTGTTGCGCACACACCGAGCCATCTCTCGCTCGCTCTCGCCGTCGAGACTGCTCGTGCGACGTCTTCTTCCTGATCTCCGGCCGCCGAGCCACCATGGGCTCTCGCCCCGTGGTCAGAGCACCACCGTGTATCGCAATCGAATTCTTAATTTGTCTTAGCATCTTCTTGACTCACTGATCATGTTCGGCTCTTCCTATTCGGCAGCCGAAGCCTCGACATGCCGGAACACCGACGTGAATTCCAGTTTAGGCCGCCGTGATCGCCTCCACCGCAGACACCGCCCTCCGTTTCACCTCCAGCCAAACTAGCATGAGCACTGCGTTGCGGTGAGCTTACCATACCTTCCCGAACCTCTATCCCGGCCTATTGAGATCCCTAGCGGTGGGAACACTATGGCGCCGCCATGACCATCGCGGCCGAGTCGACATGACCGCCGGTGTGGCTCCACCGAGCATGTAACACCCCGGGTGTTACGTTAACCTAAACCCCACCATGTCATCATGTTATGCATTGAGCATCATATTTATTAATTCCATGATAATGCAATTAACATATGATCATATGCATCATTAAGTTGATTACCAAGCATAAAGTGCCTTAGTGCATTTCATGGTGTTAATGATCCTTGCATGATTAATGCTTTATCTTGTATGTTAAGCTTGTGGTTTGTTTTGACCCAAGTGTAGCATGGCTTGGTTGCTTATGATGTTGAATAAACCCTAGAATAGATTAATGATCTTTGTTAAGTATTCAATGCTTGGCTAACTATGTATAACATTTTAACCATGTTTTACAAGTCAAATTATGGCAAGGAAGAATCAAAATTGTCATTTGAATTCAAATTCCAACCCTAAGTCAATTTGGCTAAGTGTTGGAAATTGAATATCATTTTCAATTTTAAGGAGCTAACCATAATTAATTTTCTAAATAAAAGTTGCTAACCCTTGGCACCATTTCAAAGTATAAACTTTATACTTTGAAAATGTGTTATTGGTTATATCCCAAGATCACCAATTAATCATTAATTAATTGCCCAAAGTTTGAATTTGCAATTCCTTTGCAAAATCCTGAAATTCAAAAGTGTTTTTAACCCTTTCTCAGTTTCATCTTAAAACATTCAAAATTTAGGAAAAATTCAAAAATACAGTTTGTGTATCTTTTTGAGCTCTACAAGTTTGGTAAATAAAGTTTTTCAAGTTTTTGAATAAAATCAAAAGTAATTTCAAAAGTTCTTGGAATTGGGAATTGTCCTCTTTTTGATTTTTAAACTCTAATTCAAAAATTATTTAGTTTCATGCAAAACTCTCTTAATAAAAGTTGTAGATCTTAAGAAATAGAACAACTTTTATTTTTAGATATTTTCATCTTTTATTCAAAATTCAAAAGTAATTATGAAATCTCTAGAGTAGGACTTTTGCTTTTTCTTCAAAATTTAAATGTAATTTCAAAAATATTTAGAATTTGGCTGAACTTCTTTAACAAAAGTTGTAGAGCAGAAAAAGTTGTGCAATCTATATTTTTTGGATATTTTCAACTTTAGTTCAAATTTTTGGAGTAATTTTGAAAAGAAAACAGAAAAGGGGACCCTGTGCTACAGTAACCCGATGGGGGGAACTTGATCTTCTCTTCTGCCCATACCGCTGGTCGCCGTTGCCGTGGCTCTTCTGGAGTCGTCGCCGGCAAACCCGTGACGCCAACCACCTGGCCAGCGTCGGGAAACCCCTAGCTACCTCTCTATCTCGCCCTTGCCCTATAAAAGCCGGTGCCAACCGCCAATTCTTCTTCTTCTTCTTTGTGCCGCCGGCGTCATCCTTGACCGCCGGCCAAATTCGTGCTCCGTGCTTCGCTCTAAGTCCTAGCCAGTTTTCCAGCAACTTCGCAACACCCATCCGCCTCGTCTGAGTTTGCTAGCACGAGCAATTTCCGTCGAAATTGGCCACGCCATCACCTTCTTCCTCGCGGCCGGTGGAACGCCGCCGTGTCCATCTTACTGTTGCCACGTCTCCTCACCACACCTTCCACCAAACCAGTGCGCTGAATCGCTTCATCTGATGCCTGCGAAGCTCATCGGCCCTCTGTCGTGGTCTCTTTCGCCGGGGACGCGCGGGAACGCCGTCTCGCCGGCAGGAGCACGCCGCCGCAAGCCGTTCCTCAGCGGCCAAGCCCCTCTGCTCCGCTTCCATCTCTTCCAGCTGAAGTAGCAAGTATCAGTGAGCCCTGTGAAGCTTCCTTGATCGTTTTCTCTGCCGATTATACCCTACACCGGTGAGCCGGCGTTGCGCCGCCGCCCCAGCTAGGTGCCGAGCCGCCATGGCCACCGATATGCGAGCTTCGGCCCTCAATTGATCCCATCCGATAGCTTGACGGGTTAGCCCGATCGTGGGGAGTCCAACGGTGCCTTCTGCGCCACCTGGAACATCGCCGTCGGCGAGTTCGCCGGCCGGCAATGGCCGTGCGTCTCTGTTTAAACGGAAGGAGAGGAGGGAAGGGGAGTCTGACGGGCCGGACCCGCTGTCAGTGAGAGAAAGGGAGAAAGAGGAAGAGGCAGCAGCGCACGTGGGCTAGTTGGGCCGCTGCTGGGCCGGTTGGGCCAGGCCGTCGGAACAGCAAAGAAAGGTTTTGTTTTCTTTTTCCAAAAAGAGTTTGTTTTCCTGATTTTCATAATTTCATAATTAAATAATTTGGGCAAATAAAAATGTAATAAATATATGTGTGTGATCTTTGTGATGTGTAGTTTCATAAAAAAAAAAAATATGTTTGCAGCATGTTAATTACTTTTGTCATGACTAATAATTGCCTCTTTTAATTAATAAATGCATAGTATTTGATTTTTGTAGAGCAATCTATTAATCCAAAAATCATAAAAATTTAGGGTTAAGCTTTTCATGTGAAAAGTGACCTCCACTAAAATTTTGGTACTGTTTTGAGCAAGTTTGCTCTAAGGAATAATGTTCACCTTGTTTAAAGCCTGTGAAAATGATTAATAAAATAACCATTAGTTAATTAGTTTTCTAATTAAAATATTGGGTGATTTGTGGTACTATTTGAAGACCCTAGATCAGTAACCCTCCCTGGTCCAAGGCATGATCATGTATGGTTTATATATATAGTGTTGTTCACATGGTTATTAAATAATAAAAAGACTTAAGTAATAAATAGAAGGATGTTTCCCTTAGGCATGATTCTATTTTGGTATTGCATGAAGACCATTAATCATTAGTACTTTAATGCTTCATGGCTTGATTGTGTAGTAGTAGAAGTAATTAATATCACATGTGTAGTGATAGTTAATCAAGAATTAAGTTTAATTAGCGGCTTTCAACAACTGTAAAAATGGTTAGTAAATTAGTAATTAACCTTAATCACTCTAGGGTTGATTGGTTTTGGAATTGAGTGATGACCCTAGGTCATTAACCCTAATGACCTTCGGCAATTTACATTGATTGTGTTGTGTTATCCAATGTCGTCGTAATTGCTACCTGTGATCCCTTGATACAACTATACCGTGAAGGAAAGTTGTACTCAAGTTAATAAAGAATTATGTTGTTTCATCCATGTTGCCCTGCATCATGCATCATGGCATGCATCCCATCATGTCAAGCATGACATTAAAGCTCGCATCATTTCATTATGTATAGTATGTGAGAGCGAAGGATCGCGATGATCAAGCTTCGGAGAAGATTCGCAGTGATCCAACCCTGACAAGGTGAATCCACGAAGAGGTTGATGTCAAGATTAATAGCTGACCTTCTCTGCAACGCAGGCAAGCCCCGGGTGCATTAAACCCTTCCTTGAGTTTCGAAAGTCCTTTATAATTTTATGTTAATGTTATGATGCATTAAGTGTAGGAGTTCTGTGACATCCTATCTGATGCATTTACCGTACCTTGATATATTATCCCTGAAACCTGTTTTGATTTGAAAATGCTTAGAATATGCTTAGTCTCGCTGATAGCCTAGGCTTTACAAATAAAATGTTTTTCAAAGTTTGATAACAATACCCCGTTGAGGGAAATTATGAAAACCTGATGTTGCTTGTTGTTTATCTTTGACTTTGATCGGGTCAAGGGTATACATCAAGAACATGATGAGTAAATTGAGACGTCGGTGGAGTGACTTGCATCAGGAAGGGCTAGTGCCCTGGTGTAGTGTCGTCCACTTGTGTCGGTTAAGCACCGTTCGTTGCCTTGGCCCTTGGATCATGAGGTTATTGGATAGTACTAGTCGCATGCTAATGGCGGTAAGCTCCACTTGGACTATTCATGACGAGAACGGACAACCGCGGACTGGGAGTGGAGAGATGGTGGGAGTAGCGTGTACCTACGAGCGCACCGTCGACGGTCAGACTGACGGCGTAGGGAGGTGGAGTACTGTATTCTCGGGTGCCGTAGAACCCGTTTCTGGTATGGAGAAATCTAAGCGTTGAGTTGATGTATGTAAGATGGTCGGTCCTGCATACATCGTGTGGCTAGGAAGCCCCAACTGGATATATAAGCGGTTCGAATCGTCGTTGCTCCATGATATGGGAGACTTGATCCTTGCACCAGCATCGTAGTAATAATGGAAGTCGATGGAAGAAAGGTTTTTGAAACCGTACATGGATGACAAGTGTTTGCTATAGACTAGGATAACCTAGCTTGATAGCTTAATTCTAAATGAAAGTATCAGACAAGAATGAATAGTAAGGATCAACATTAGTCGCTTTTCCGTAAAGGTATTTTTGATTCTTGCTAAAGCCTCACCTTGATTCCTATTAGCCAGCATTCCTGAGTCTTCTCCCTATTTTATTTGTCGGATAAGTCTTGTGGAGTACTTTTGTACTCAGGGTTTGTTTGACCCCTGTTGCAGGTGTTGACAAGTGTTGCTGACTTCGGTCATACCAGTGGGCTTGGCATGATCGAAATCTTCCGTCTGCAAAGTTCTATTCTTGTTTCCGCAAACTCAGTTAAGTTTTGTGTACTCAAACTCTGATTAAGTTTTGTAATATTTTTTTTGTAAATCTTCCGCTACTCTGTGTATTTGGATAAAAATGGTTGTAATACTACAATATCTTGGAGGATCGTGGTGTCATCGGGGTTTCACCCGACAGAACTTTTCAAGTTATGTGGTACACAAGTATGGCTGACAGAGGTCTTAAGGACAATGTCAGGTGCTTGTGGGCCATATAATTTGGAAGGTTCTGCCACAGAGCATCAATCGACCCCATGTTATATCTTGTCGTGTTCGGTTGGTTGAGGAGAGGGTGATGGTGCCTTCGCCGTCGCCGTTGGTCTCACCGCCGGCGGGGTAGACGGTCAAGCGCCGCCGCCTGCTTCTGTTGAGCGAAGAGAGGAGCAGGACGATGCTGACAGGCTGGGTCCGCCTGTCAGCCAGAGAGGGAGAAGGGCCAGCTGGGCCGCGCCCAAGCAGGCCACTCGTGCGCGGGATTGGGCCAGCAGGCCGTTGCTGGGCTAGGCAGGCCGTTTGGGCTACACAGTAACCCCAGCGCCGTTATGAAATGTTTTTTTTTTCTAAATGATTTTCTAAGCTGAGTTTTCATAATTTTATAATTAAATAAATTGGGCAAGTAAAAATATGAGAAAAATATATTTGTGATCCTCATGATGTATAGTTTCATAGAAAAATGTGTGTGCAGCATGTTAATCACTTTTGTCATGCTCAATAATTGCATACTTTAATTAATAAATGTATGATGTTTGATTTTTGTAGAATAAAATAATAATCCAAAAATCATAAAAATTTAGAGTTAAGCTTTTTATGTGAAAAGTGATCTCCACTAAAATTTGGGGACTGTTTTGAATAATTTTACTTTTATAATTAATTTCCACCTTGATTAATGATTATAAAAATAGTTAAGGAGATAACTATTTAGTTAGTTAGTTGATTAATTAAATTGTTGATTAAATTGTGGTTTTGTTTAAAGACCTTAGATCAGTAACCCTCTCTGGTCCAAGGCATGATCATACATGGTTTTTATATATATAGTGTTGCCACATGGTTACTAAAAAGACTTAAGTAATAAATAGAAGAATGTTTCTCTTAGGCATGATGTTATTTTGGTATTGCTTGAAGACCATGAATCATTGGTACTCTAATGCTTCATGGCTTGATTGTGTAGTAGTAGTTAACTAATTAGTAAGTTTAATTAGCGGCTTTCAACAACTGTAAAAATAGTTAATAAATTAATAGCCAACCTTAATCATCATAGAGTTGATTGACTTTGAGATTGAGTGATGACCCTAGGCCATTAACCCTAATGACCTTCGGCAATTTACATTGATTGCATCGTGTTATCCGTTCTTTTGTTGTTGTTAATTATGAGCTCTTAATGCAACTTTACCGTGAAGGAAAGTTGTACTCAAGATGCAATGTAATTAACTTGTTTCATCCATATTGCATCATCTAGCATCATGTCATACATGTCATTATATTAAGCATGCATTATTATCACGTGTAGTGATCGTGAGAGCAAGGTTCATGTTGATCAAGTTCAGAGAAGGTTTCCACTGATCAAGCTTCGGAGAAGGTTCGTGTTGATCTAAGTCCCGAAGAGAGGAATGCACCGAAGATGCTGACATCAAGATTAACAGCTAACTTCTCTGCAACGTAGGCAAGCCCCGGATGCATTTAAAGATTTCCTTGTATTTCAAAAAGCTTTATATTTTATGTTCCTGATATGATGCATTAGGTGTTAGGAGTTGTGTGATATCCTACTTTGATGCATTTACCGTACCTTGATATATTACCGGATACACTATACACAAAACTTAACCGAGGCGGTTTTTTTTTGATTTCAAAATGCTTAGTATACGCCCATTAGCTTTGCTACTAGTATAGGGTTTTGATAGCCGCGCGCCCATGCCGCTGAGGGGGCCACGCTTTTTCAAAAGTGTGATAACAATATCCTCTCGAAGGAAAGTTATGAAAAACCTCGATGTTGCTTGTTGTTTATCCTTGTTCCGACGGGGTCAAGGGTACGCAACAAGAAGGAGTTGATGATGGAGAGTAGGAAATGGGGAGGAAGGACAAGTGAGAGGGGAGAGGAATGAGAGGCCGGGAAAGGAAACCCTAGACTCTTGTATATATATATGATGTGCTTGTATTGGGCTTGTTTGGTTAGTGGGCTGGGCTTCATTTACCGAGGTGTTCGGTTACAACAAACGCCTCGGTTAATTAATTAACCAAGGCGGTTTCTTATATTAACCGCCTCGGTTAACGCTATTAATCGAGGCGGTTGGGTTATCGAGGCGGCGGTTAAACGCCTCGGTTAAAGGATTAACCGAGGCGTTTTTTTAGAACAACCGCCTTGGTTAATAGGGGATTAACCGAGGCGGTTTTTTTTTAGGCCAACCGCCTCGGTTAACCTATTAATCGAGGCGGTTTGTCGCGCCCGGTCGCATAGGCTTTGTTGGAATCGATTAACCAAGGCGGTTTTTTGGCAAAACCGCCTCCGAGGTCAATTTTGAAGTGCCTTGCAAAATATTTTGTGTAGTAGTGATACCTGTTTTGATTTCGAAATGCTTAGTATACGCTTAGCTTTGCTACTAGTATAGGGTTTTGATAAACTATTTTCAAAAGTGTGATAACAATATCCTCTGAAGGAAAGTTATGAAAACCTGATGTTGCTTGTTGTTTATCCTTGTTCCGACGGGGTCAAGGGTACGCAACAAGAACATGATGATGAGTAAAATCGAGACATCGGTGGAGTGACTTGCACCAGGATGGGCTAGTGCCCTGGTGTAGTGTCATCCACTTGTGTCAGTTAAGGACCATCCGTTGTTTGGCCCTGGGATTATGAGGTTATTGGATAGTACTAGTCGCATGCTAATGGCGGTAAGCTCCCTTGTATGATCCATGCGAGAGCGGACAACCGGGACGGGAAGTAGCGTGTACCCACACTACGAGCGCACCGTCGACGGTTAGACTGACAGCGTAGGGAGATGGTGTACTGTACTCTCGTGGCTAGGACCCGTTCTGGCAGGGAGAAATATAAGCGTGAGTTGATGTATGTAAGATGTTCGGTCCTGCATACATCGTGTGGCTAGGAAGCCCCAGCTGGGTATATAAAGCGATTCGAATCGTCGTTGCTCCACGATATGGGAGACTTGATCCGAGTCTCGGCATCGTAGTAATGATGGAAGTTGTGAGATTGGAAAGTTTTGAAATCGTTACATGGTTGACAAGTGATTGGCATAGTGAGGATCAGCTTTAAAGCGCTTTTCCGCAAATGTGTCTTTGATTCTTGCTAAAGCCTTACCTTGATTCCCATTGGCCAGCATTTCTGAGTCTTCTCCCCAATTTTTAGTCGGGTAAGTCTTGCGGAGTACTTTTTGTACTCAGGGTTCTTTGACCCCTATTGCAGGTACTGACTAGTGTTGCTGAGTTCGGTCATACCAGTGGGCTTGGCATGATCGAATGTCTCCCATCTGAAGTGTTCTCTCACAAGGTGCTCTACATTTCTTTCTGACTTCCGCAAACTTAGTTAAGTTTTGGTTAATCAAACTCTGATCAAATGTTGTAATATCATTTATAAATCTTCCGCTACTCTGTTGTATTTGAATAAAACGGTTGTAATACTGCAAGTTATTTGTAAGAAATTGATCCTGCAGGATCATGGTGCCATCGGGGTTTCACCCGACAGAACATTCTGAGTTATGTGGTACACAAGTATAGCTGACAGAGGCCTTAGGGACAATGTCAGGTGCTTGTGGGCCATATAATTTAGAAGATTCTGCCACATTATTAGAACAAACATTGCATAAACTGCTAACTAAAGGAGCAAGTTATTATATAACCCACTATATAAGCCAGAAAACATGACTAAAGACGTGATTAGCTGTCCAAAATAAGACAAACTACACCTAGAGGTGCAGTTTACGAAAAGAAATTACATAAGATGCTAACTTAGAGAGCAAGATATTAACATTTAATATACAGGATTTAGGAATACATTTGAACCTAAAAAGACGATCGAAAACTAAAATTGAAAAAATGATTGAAAACTGAAAGAAAAAATAGAAAAACTTGATTGAAAACTAAAAAAAAAAAACTCATTTAACTAAAAATAAAATAAACAATGAAAGAATGAAACTGGAAAAGTAAAAATAATGAAAAAAAAAATGAAATTGACAAATAGTAAATGAAAAAATAAAAAACTGAAAAACTAAAAACTAAAATTTTAAATCTAGGACTAAAAAGGAAAACAGAAACTGATCTTTTTTAATAAAAAACAAAACGCTCACAAAGAAACGCAACCAGCAAAAAAATAGCTTTTACTGTAGCCCAATAGAAACTCCTCCTTTGTATTTACGTGGGCTGATCCGTGTATGGACATGTGGGCCAGGCCGCCTGGCAGGCCACCAGGCCACTCGCGAGCGACCGGAAGTGCGTTAGCTTTCCCGAAAGAGAATACTCCTACAAAGATATTTTGAATTCGTAAGAGGAGCTGATGATCTCCGTAGTCCGCCACGGCCCAGCACCAGCAGTGCTAACTGGGCTGATTTACGAGCCGGAGCGGAAAACTTGTCCGTCTTGCTTGCATAGGAAGGGAAATACTTGGGCCCGTGGGCTCCTCTGCTTGGGACCGCTGCCACTTCTTCCCCTCCCACGTGAACGGAACGGACTCCAAGGCCCATCACGGGCGGCCGCACGACGCCCCCCCCCAGCCGCCGCCCTCGGTTCCGTGCGCCGCCGCAGACGCGACGCCGCCCGTCGCCCGGCCGGCGCGTCAGATCTGACGCGTTCGGGATGCTCGTCCGGCCGGCTTGTGCCGTACTGCCCGGGCACGGCGGCGGCGGCGGCGAACGCACGGTTCCGGAGACGGACAGGAGCAGGTTCAGAGCCTTCGTTTTCCTTGTGATCTTAGTTTCTTCAGGGTTCCATGACCACGACCACCAATCCCCAGTGTAGTGCTTCGTGACCATGCAGGATGGAATGTGCAGGGCCGGCCAGGCGTGGCAGAAGAAGGCGAGTTGGTGGAGCCTTGGGGGCATGAAAGCAAATCGACACTGGACAGCAAAATGACCAACAATTTTCCAGATATGGCTGGCACTTTGTAATCCAGATATAGATGGCACTTTGTACCTGTACCTGTGCCTGTACCTGTACCTGCAACAAGTCAAAGGCTTTGTGCATCTCGAGCTGTCGATAGACACGTGTGAGCTGACAGAGTGACAGAGTCTCTGCTGGCGTTACTATTCTCGATAGACATCCAGAAAGAGAAAGGCACAAATTTGCGAGGCAACAGCAGATTTCCACCAACAACACTACACATTCCCACCTTTTCCCGCCGCGAAAAGACGGCCAAAGATTGGGGAAAATGGCAATATCCGGGATCCGGATCCGGGACCCAGCCGAAGATCTGAAAGCGACGGAGGAATCGCCAAAGAAGCTGCTGGGGTTCGCTCAGGGTAGTAGGAGACGGAGACGCCCTGCCCAGTCCCCCAGAGCTTTGAAAATAATGGGTGAGCTTTTTGTGTGCTCTCGTGTGTCACACACACCTCAAGACGCCATTGCCACAGCACTCCACATGCTTCCACTCAGAGTTTCGTCACAATCCACGGCCAGGCACCAAAGCGATCCTAGAAGCGCCCCAGGTGAGGTGGATCAGGGGGGGGGGGGGGTGATAATGGATCTGTGATGGCGAGAGGGGTATCGCATTCAGCTCACTGATGCACCACTGACCTCAGGGAAAGGGAGGCCATCTTTTCTCCTCTCCTTCGCCATTTGTTCCAATGGGACGGACGGATGGCACTCAGGGGTTTCTTCAGTCAGTCAGATAGGGACCCAGGGAGCACATGAGATGAGAGGAAGAGGACCGGTCCATGGCGCTGCAAGTCGTTGTCTGCACGAACGAAGTGTTGCCAAATTGTGCAAGCATAAAGGTGCAAGTGAATTCCCTCCCAAGATTATATCTATATATACCTATCTCCGAGCTTTTCCAGGATCATAACAGACTGCGCTTTGTTTTACTGAAGATAGCTTTAGTAATTATCATGACAGCAACGGCAATGCTAATCTGGGAGAAGAGGTGGCTTCCCGCATGACTAGGTTGGAATTACATTGAATCGGTAAGTTTGCATGCCTAACAGAAGAAAAAAGGATCGTCGCACTGCTCACACTACACTAGTTTGAATTCTGTGAAAAGCCTACAAATTCCAGTTGCCCTCGTCAGCAGCATACCATGGAACCAAAAACAGCTACAGTAATATACAGGTTATTACGACAAAAAAAAAAGTTCCACTGTATTGCGATTGGATGCACTAAATTAGCAGTATTGGTACTCGATAGAACTAAGTGCTGGTGTATACAACATGCAGTAGTTACTGCTAAGAGTCTATATCATAGGACATCATTAGACTGGGAATAACGTAGAAGCTTCATTTGATCTATGTGCTTTGTTCCAGGTCACAAAACTAGAAAGTGCTCAGAAACATACAGGTGGATTCTAAAGCCGTGGGGCGCTATGGGCGCCCCTGTCTTCAGAACTCGACTGAACCCACCGGTGCCATCCCAGAGCTCAAGCTTCTCGATTCCTGCATGCTCACATAGCTGTCGCAGCCATTGCTCAGCCTTCTTGAAGGAGCCGAACTCAAGAGCTGAATGCCCGGCTTGCCCATCCGCTGAACCTCCTCCGGTGAAAGTATCTTTATACAGGACACACTGTTCACAAATTCCCTGCACATCACAAATAATAAACAAACAGCAAAATTGAAAGGTGATCATGAACTTGTTAAGCTTGTTGGTACTAGAACTTACTGCCATGGGTCATCGCCAACTAGAAGGACATCGTCCTCTCTGTCAACAAATACAAGCTGCCAGCCTGATCTCAAAGGGTCTTCCAACTGGCCCTCAAGGCCAAATAGATGCCCCACCTCGCTACGAAGTTCATCATAGCTGCTGAATCTAGTGATATCAAGCAACCTTCCAACAGTTCCAGATTTGTAAACCTATATTAGGGCACAAATTTGTCAACAAAGTGCTTCAAAGGAAGCAATTCAAAATGAAACAACTTTTTTGTTAATTAAGTGGTCCACGATGTAGACATATCACCTCACCTTCACAAAGGTTGCAAACTGTTGATTTGCTTGTTCAGAATTCTCTCCACATGGAGCATAACCTGACTCATCTAAGCAGCCCGCACTATGTAGTGGTTGATTCAAGGGGAAATCATTCTGAGAAGGGCTCAGGAAATTGGAGGTTGAGTATGGAATCGTGCCTGAACTGTCATCATTCTGAAGGCTTGGAATGCCACCTTGCATCAAAAGTGACTGAGAGTCTATGTTCACACCAAATAAGAGGTGATTCTGAGGATCAGAGCTCCCATCTTGATCCACTAAGCATTCTCGTCCAGGTAATGGTGCTAACGCAGAGCTTTGTGGCATGTTACATGACGCCATATCCAATTGTTCTATCTGTGGTGAAACAGCATGAGGTCGAGAAGGGTTAACAGACTCAACTGCAACTCTCTTAGATGACCATGGGTCAGATACCGGTACAGGGGTGTTTATTGCCACACATGGGAGGCTCGAAGCTGCTTCGGAAGGTAACTGCCCCAACATGCCATGCATGGAAGAGCCACTAGATGGCGAGAGAGAGCTAATGTTTGTATCTGGAAAGTTTTGTTGATGCGAGAATGCTGGAAGTGTCTGCAGTGTGGAAGATGGGGAGTGAGTGGCTGAGGAAAGCTGAGAAAAAGCCGATAATGCATCTGGCAAGGAGTGAAAGTTTTGCAGATGCTTCTGTTGTTGCATTTGTTGATCCTGTGGTGTTTGCACACATTGCTGCTGCTGTGATTCCTGCTGCTGTTGCTGTGGATGAAGCAGAGGCTTCTGCTCATTAAATGATTGGCAGCGTTGAAGCTGTTGTTGGAGGTACTCAGGTTGCGTATGACCTTGAATTTTGGTTTCATTGAGATTTTGGGGGTAAACTTGCTGAAACTGAGGTTGTACTTGCTGCAGAATCTGACTTGATAGAAGAGCAGATCTATCAACAATATTCTGAGGCTGCTGGAACTGCATTACTGAAGGCGAAACTTGCTTCGTAGTGCTCTGTAATGCTGCTGCTGCTGCTATGGTCTGGTACATGTCCGATTGGAGACCAAGTAGGGAATTATCCAGCCTAGGCTGCATCCAGGGACTCGTACCAAGGCCGCTGAAATTCAGTGATTGGAAACCCGGGTTTGCCCTGTCTCGAAGCCACATAAGAGAAGAGGTCAACCCATCATCCCTTCCACCTATCAAAATGATCAGAAACAAGATTAGTGGCATTAGTGCATAAGCAGTAAAAAAAAAACAATCCATTGTTCAATGCGGTATACTGGAGGAGTTGCTAAGTGTGTAACTGTCACTTGTACCATATAAAGAAGGCAGGCCTGTAGGCCATGGGCGCTTTAATCCAAGAGCAAAAGGAGATGGATACATTGGAAAAGTTGTCAATGGTTCAATCTCCCAAAGAGATACCCTTGGCTGCTTCTCTCCAGCAGTTGACTCGTCCCATCCAACCTGCATGATCCAGGGAAAAATTGATTGCACGCTTACTACTATATGTATAAATAAAAGTAGAGACCGCCATCTAACTGAGAATTTACTCAGGATGCTTAAAGAAGTGTGAAGTCATGTAGAATGGCATTAAGAAAAACAAAGATGTGTTTGTTTCAAGACCTACCTTTACCGAGCGCCAATGCGAGTTTGGCCAGCGAACAGGATCGAGATCACTTATTCCAGTAATTGTCCCCATGTAACTGCAAGGGCACTTAAGCAATTTAGATTGAAACTTAATGTAAATATATTAATATATAGACAATGCACCAGCAGTATCTAACATTGAACACATCCAATCACTACGCTAGAGGCAAGTGAAATAAGACAACAGGATAAACCAATCAGGTAACAAATAATGTTGAAATAAACACAGGTTTGACATACCGCCTTACACTAGATTCCTCCGTCTCAAAAAGCATCCGGAAACGCATACCCACAGATATACGGGTATGGTACACAGCTTTCACATACTTAGCCATGGGTATGACAAATTCACAAGGGCTTGCTCTGCATAATGCATGGGAAATAGTTGAGTATTTGAGTGATAAATAAACAGATATATGTGGGACACTATTCTTACCTTGGATTATAGAAAATAGTAAATCGGCTATTTGTTGATGCAGCATGAGCTGCTGCAGCAAGCAGACCAATATGCATGCTATCACTAGAAAGTACTGATGATGGCATTACAGTTTGTGGTCTGTTTGCCCGGCGAATTCCCAGAAGCAGCTGGTTGTTGTCATTCCTGAGCAGCCAAATACATACATGAATTCATCAATACAAACAGCAGGAAGATCACTATAGGATACTAGGCTTAGAAGTGTGTGCCTTTTCTTCTTCTGAAGAGCTGAAAATGCCATACCAGATAAAAAGGACAGAGTCACCAGCAACCAATCTCTTTGCACTAACAAAGACACTCCAACCTGTTGTTAGGAGATGCCGCTTTGGCTGACCTACACCAATAATTTTATTCTAAGTTACTCTCACACTTGAGTGTGGAATAGCATTGAAACAATTGAGACCCTTTCATAAGTTGTATAATAGAAGGCTATGTAACTATGCAAAAAAGTCACAACAACATGAAGCAATAAAATAAACTGGAAATACCCACCCCGAAAAATATGGCGAAATTTCCACTCATTGCCATGAAGATCTTTGGCAATCAACTCCTGTGCAGGAGGCTGCTGATTGAAATCCTACAGGATTAACAAAGGAGCATTTAGAACACCTAATGGTTTGGTCTGTTTGATCTGAAGAAGAGACCCATGCAACTATGCAAGAAACACATACCAGTGGAGGAAACACCTTCTCTGCTGCTCGGCGTGGAACAGAGAATCCACCATGTGTACTTGTATCACTTGCAGTTAGTGTTTTACAAAAATAATTTGTTGGCTGTTTGCTGGCAGTGCCTAAATCAGCAGGCAAAAATGGGTCCTTGAGCTCTTGCTGCAAAGTGAACCAAAAAACCCACTTAGATTAAATAAAACAGAAATATAGAAATGGATGAAAAAAGATGAGGAAGTTTATTACTGGGCTGAGTGGCTGCAGAGTCATCTGTGCATAAACCTCATCTGTCTCAGCATCAGCCTAAAGAAGAAATGCAGCGGAGCTGGTGAAACACAAAGGTACGAATAATAATTGCTTATTTTGGTACAGATGTTATGTAACTCCAAACTTACATGCATGGTCACATTATGGAGTTGGCATATAAGCTGCGGAGGCAAGCTCGGATAGTTGGGGATCTCAGCCTCCATTTCCTTATTTGTCGATGCTGCCACCTGCGGTAGATATTTGTAAGTTCAGTGATTTTTAAAAAAAAGAAAACAGAAGGAGCTTTAATTCCGGCGGAACCATTTAAGTTCTGACAATGAATACCGTAAGATATGGAATTCAGGACCACAGAGGACTCACGTTCTTGACAGTATTAACACCAAGATAAACTCTGCAATATTTATGTCTAATTTCATGGCAATATGAAGTCCAAGGAAGAAGAGTAACCTGCTCACCGTGGCCTTGAGGAAAATACACCACTCGACTACCGACCGCAGGCAATGAAACAAGAGGGCCAGCACACGCATGCCACAACTCAGAATTTAGGCACTTGTGCTCTTCAGCTTCTGAAAAAAGCCAAAAACATTTGAGCAGAAGGCATAACAGAATCGAGTTTACAAATCATCTCACAAGTAATAATTTTAGATCTAGGAAGCATCTACATCTCATGAGTTATGAAATGATTCCAAGAAGGTATTGTTACAAGCAGAATGACAAAGTGTTTTTAGTATATAAAATGGATATAATTGTTAACAAAAAAAACAAGCTTCTAGAAAAAAAAAAAAATCTGAACAGAAGTCTGCATGAAGAACCTCATATTTCACTACTAATTTGTTTCAATAAATTTAACAGAGGTCTGAAGAAGAATAAAAACAATTGCAGAACGTGTCAATAGCTTAATAAATCACCCAAGAGAAGAGTGAGCTCAGAGCCCACCACATTGGAGTGATTTGGATCACATAAATGACTGAGGAATTTAAAGCAAGGGACAGAAGCAAAGTAAACCAACTTATCCTGCAGATTTAAACCGCCCAATGCAAAGGACAGTACTAGCTAACTAAGCAGTATGCGCACAGCACAAAATTTGGTACAAACCATGGAAAGAATGCCAACAAGCTATGCCGTACCTTCCGGCGACGCCGGCTGGTCCTGGAGGCCACCGCTGGTCGACGGCGAGAGCTTCATTCTTTTCCCGCCGCTGGCTGACCGATCCAGGAGCGCACGAAATGGAGAGGGGAAGGGGAGAGAGAACCGAGGCACGGGCCCTTCTCTTCTCTCTACACCAAATCACACGCCTTTCCAAGCATGTGCGCTGGGGTGTCCGGATTGAGCAGGGAGCAGCCCGGCACCGCCACTTGCTCCTCCGCCGAACAGCGCCGAACCTCCGGCCGGCCGGCGCAAAGGCACAATCTTTTCGATCCGAGGGCTCAAATTTACATCACGGCGCGAGGCGGTCGGTCCAAGAACCCCAGTTCCAATTCTTCGGAAGGTTTAGAGCTTGCGGGGAAGGGACAGGCGGACGGCAATGCTCAAAGGCGCCGCCTTGGCAGCTCCGGGAGCACCAGAAAGCACGCCGGCACAGCGAAACCTCCTCCCGAACGGCGACTGAACTCAGATCTCGACGCCGCGAGCTTCAGAAGGACAGCTTCTAGCTCCAGGGGGGCCTTCCGCCGCCGCAACGCAGATCCGACCGCCGCCGGAGGGGATAGCTAGGACCGCCGGGCACCTCCTCACCGCTGCTTATTGCTTCAGCTGACGGACACAGCTTCCTTCTCGCGCTTGCCCACTCTGTGCAGCAGGGAGGAGGTGGCCTTGCTTCTTTCTTGGTTCCTGCTCGCTTTGCTTCTTCTTCGTCTTCCTCGTGCTGCTACTCGGCTCGTATGCGCTCGACTCCTCGGGGTTTTAAGTTTTAACCCCACGAGTGGTGCTCCTCCTTTTCGCCACTGTCTCTCTCTCTCTCTCCTCTGCGCTTTAAACAAACTCTCTCTCCTCCTCCTCGTGCTGCTGCTACATGCTTCTGGTAGGAGTAAGTTTTTGCACCTCTTTTTTTTTTTACAGCCCGGAGGCCGTATGTATGTACATGGCGTGCTTTGACATTGGTTCCTTCCCTTTCTTTCCTTCTGCAGGGCAGGCGGCTTCTCTCTGCTCCACCACCACCCCTCTCACTCTTCGGCCTCCACGAGAAAGACGACGACCATCCACGACCAATGGCGAGGAATCGAAACGTGTTTTGATGGGAAGGAAAGGCGGAAGGCAATGGTCATCCCCAGTGGGGGCTGCGTCTCGTCCCATGGATCCTCCGTGATCCTGCCTTTTTGACCTTTGTTTATTCACCCTGAATGAAATTGATTGGTTCGCAGGAAGCTACAAATTGACGACACTTTCTTCTAGTCTAGTGTGGACGGAGCAAACCAGCATGTGCTAGTTTGTGAAGGTGATTAGCAGTGTTGTTTAATGCGCAATTAGGCTCGTGGAAACCGGTCTCACTTGACTTTACGGAGCTGGCCGGGCTCCTCTCTACTCTCTCATCAGATGGAGGGAAAAAAAATGAAAGGGGCTTCATGTCCCCATCGTCGGCCGTCGCGTACTCCGTACTGTACGTGTAGATAACATCTCCGTACGGTGCGTATGAATACTGTCCGTATAGATAATGTCCGGTTCCTCTGTCATACTAGAAGATACTAGTCATTAATTAATTAACAACTGAAGTGTACACACCCAGATGCAAATAAATCAATTCAAATTAGGGCTGACTGGCTAAGCAGTACAGCTCCACTAAAAAAGTACACGCTGTTTTTTTACTCTTTTTATTGGGACAAGGTTTTAACCGATAATAGTAATAGTATTATATATTAATGTGTGTACTCTATCTTTCTCAAAAATATAGCATTTCTGATTCTGTCTAAGCAAACTATTTTAGAATTTTATAAAGAAGAAGAGCATAATACCTATAGTACATATAAAAAGGCAAAATATGAAATTTTGTTTTATGATTTACCCAATGATTCTTATTCGATGACATGGATATTATTGTTCATGTAAATTGGTTATTAAATTTGGGATATTCCGATTTAGACTGAAATAAAAAAATGTTTATTTTTACAGAGCGGGTATTACTTCTCTGATACAAAATTATATCACAAGTAGGTTATATGATTCTAGTGACATCAAGTTTGGGTCACATAAGAATTATGTTTTAATAGTGTGATTACTTAATTATTGATGAAAAGATAAAAAGACTTGTTCTGATGAAAAGAAATAAGACTTTAAATTTCAAATGAATGAAAAGGAGTATAACTGTATAAGTGCTGCCTTTTCTGCAACTTTTTTTTTTATAGTAGTAGTACATGCGAAGGAGTGGAGTCAAGGACCCTTGGAACTATTCAAACTACGTACTGTTCATCAGCAACAAAGGAAAGGGAGGACCAGGACCACGAATCTATCCATCCAGTGTCACTATACCAGCACGTTCACACAAATGCGGAGCTGAGCTGACCGTCCAATGATATGATGATGACAAGGCCGGCGAATCTAAGCTCATTGCCTTCTTGCCGACAGTATTCAAGGTCAAGATCGACTGAGCCGTACTTAAAGTTTGCAGTCACGAGGAGCGCAGGAAGCATGAATTCCACAGGTGTTTTAACGTAGAATTTGCCGTTCAAGAATGTCGTACGAGAAAGTTCATGAAAATCTCTCAAAACAGCTCAAAGAATGTTAAAAGAAATGTTAGTGTTGAATCAATTAATGAACTCGAACCGGTGAAATAATCTGGGAGCAATAGTGGATGGACAAGAATGGAAAATACCAAAAAATGATTACCCGTCACACTTTTATTTATGAGAAATAACAAAAATTAAGCCAGGTATCGAGAAAAACAAAAAAGACCAAATTAGTTAATGCATCAAGTTTGTTTCACATACTCTGTCTCCATTCTAAATTATGTTATTCCAACTTTTTTCAGAGTCAAAACACTCAAGTTTAATCAAAATTATAGAGAGAATTATAGAGATTTGTGATATCAAATTTGTTGAAAGTGAAGTTGTCAAAATGACAGATGTCTGTTTATTGATGACGATGTACAGTATATATATACAAGTTAATTAGGCAGTTGACTAATGCCCAAAGGGCCTGGTTGCCGAAGGGGCCTGATGCCCAAACGGTGTCTTTCTAGCCTACAGAAACAACTGTCATTAGCAGTTGCTAATGACGTAATTACAATAATTGATCACTAATTAATTTATCCTAAATTAATCTTAACACTCCCCCTTGATCAATTGATCTTGTGTAGGCATTTGTTATTTGTCCATCAGTCATCGTCTTGAAGCTTTGAAAAACCGTATGGGAAAAACCAAAGTATATCGATATACCAGGCAAAACTCCTTAAAAACCCAGTGGGAAAAATAAGGAGAAAAACCATGATATATATATCTCCCAATGTTAATAGACCCCTTAGGTTTCCCTAAAGACATAGTCTAAAACAACTTTGATTAATGATCAAATATGCCATAATTATCTTCGAAAAACCTCTATGAGGAAAAATAGATAACATGACACTTACTATGTGTTACCATTACCTCGTTAAAAACTTTATGTGAGAAAACTCTATAAGAGTAAAACTCATATAAAGGAAAGAGTATAATGTGTAGTTGGAGCAGGTTCTATTCAGAGAGATTCTCCCCCTGATTCTTGCAAATCTTTAAGCCTTCTCATACCAATTCCCTCGACACATTTATGAAATGTGGAGTATGGTAGAGACTTTGTGAATAAATCCCCAAGATTATCACAAGATTTAGTTTGCAAGATTTCAATTTCTCCATTCTTTTTGGAGCTCATGGGGGTAGAATAATTTTGGAATAATATGTTTAGTCATATTACTCTTAATATAACCTGATTCCATTTGAGTAACACATGCCGAATTATCCTCAAAGATAATAGTCGGTGTCTCAAGTGCACCAATACCACATTGAGTTATGTGGTTTACCACTCTAAGAAGCCATACGCATTCGCGGGATGCTTCATATAAAGCAATTATTTCAGAGTGGTTGGTGGAAGTAGAGACTAATATCCGCTTTGCAGACTTCAAGATATTCTTTGTTCCACCTTGCAAGAATACAAAGCCGGTTTGTGATCCGCCATTATGGGGATCCGATAAATAACCAAAGATCATCTGTATATCCTAACAAAATTGGATCTTGATTTTGCTATAGAATAATCCAAGATCTCTAGTACCGTTGAGATACCTCATAAGCTGTCTTAACTCCTACCCAATGACGTTTGGTAGGAGAAGCACTATGTCTTGCTAGCAAATTAGCTGCGAATGCAATAAAAGGGTGCTATTTGCAAGATACATAAGCGCTCCAACGGCACTAAGATATGGGAAATGTGGTCCCAAAATCCTTTCTCCTTTTTCCCATGGTCTAAAAAGGATCCTTATCTACATCTAAGGATCTCACTACCATCGGGGTTTTTGATGGATATGACTTGTCCATATTGAATTTCTCCAATACCTTTTGGACATAGGCAGCTTGGTATATAAATATACCGTAATCAAAATGCTCAAGTTGTAAACCCAAGCAAAATTTGGTTTGACCCAAATCTTTCATTTCAAACTCCGTCTTTAAATGATGACGTGCTTCATTAATATCGGATTTGTTGCCAATGATATTGAGGTCATCAACGTATACCGATACAATACAAAATCCTGTTGATGATTTCTTAATGAAGACACATGGGCAATCATCATTATTTGTGTATCCCTTCAACTTAAGGAATTCACTTAACCGATTGTACCACACTGCTTTAAGCCATATAATAACTTCTCGCAACTTGACGCAATACATGTTGCGATTTGCCTTAGGGTGCGGTATGCGATTCCATCGGGAACTTTCATGTATATCTCGAGTCCAATGACCCATACAAGTATGCGGTCACTACGTCCATCAAGCTGCATAGATAGACGATTTTGTAAGGGATATTAAGTATCGGAATGTTATTCCGCTCATTACCGGGAGAGTAAGTTTCGTTGAAATCAACGCCCGGTCTTTTGCGTAAAACCTTGTGCCACTAGCCTTACTTTATATCTCACCACGTTGTTTTCATTCCTTTTTACGGACGAAAACCCATTTGTATCCCACAGGGAAAGATACTAGGAGGTGTTGGCATTACGGTAGAAAACACCTTCCTTTTATGAAGCAAAGGCGATCTCTGTTTCAATTGCTACCTTCCATTTATCCCATCCCCGAGCGCTTCTTGCACTCGACCATAGACTTAGGATCCGAATCGGTCGGAAGGATATTTGCAATTTCTTCAGAGAAGTAACAATCGACTATTATGGACTTACGATTATAAGACTCTCCAGTCTCTACGAAATTTATGGCAATTTCGTCTACCCTTAAAGATTCATCATGACTTCCCCGAAACGATGGATCCGGGGTCTTCCGATGTTCGACCTCGGTGTTTATGCGCATGACGAAGGCTGAATTGTGGATCACTTCTATCCACAGGACAATGTATGTCCTTTAGGTGTCTTTCAATCAAAGATTGAGTTGCATTTCAGTCTTCTTATGCTTGCCGGCAATCACATCTTGCTTCTTGAAGTGCTTCTCCCCCTCTTTTTTTACTAATAGGGGTTGAGTGGTTTTATTAGGTACCTCCACTCGTTCGGGCACATTTCTTTGCAGGATGGAGAGACTTTGTAACACCTTTATAATTAGAGAAAAGCGTCTGGCGGATTGTTTGCAATATTTTGCAAATCAATAATTCTTTGAACTTGTAGTTCGGTTTACGTAGTGCGTGGATCAAAAATGAAATGCCTTGACATTCAATCAATTTCCCGGCATTCTTTTTGGTACAATTCTCCCCTAATGTCGGGAAATGATCCTCATTAAAAATACAATCAGCAAATCGGGTCGTAAATAGATCCCCCGTCGAGGTTCTAAATACTTAATGATCGACGGAGATAAATATCCCACATAGATCCCCAATTTTCGTGAAGGCCCATCGATGTTCGGCCGAGGTGGTGAGATAGGTACGTATGATGGCGCACCCAAATTTACGCAAATGGGAAATACTCGGAGGATTCCCACGTACTAACTGTAATGGGGAGGTTTCATGATATGCGGTTGGTCGTAGTTGGATCAAATCAGCGGCGCGTAACCGCATGACCCCCAACACGGCGTAGGTAATTTGCAATTCATCAACAAAGGTCTTGCAATGAGCTTGATTCTTTTAATCAACGATTCAGCCAAACCATTTTGTGTATGTACGTATGGAACGAATGCTGAACTTTGAATTCCCAATGTCATGCAATAATCATTAAAAGCACGAGATGAGAATTCAGCGGCATTGTCCATTCGGATTGATTGAATCCGGTGTTCAGGATAATGTGCCTTCAACTTAATAAGTTGGGCCATTAGTTTGGCAAAAGGCATGGTTGCGTGTCGATAGGAGACACACATGAGACCATCTAGTAGATGCGTCTATCAATACCATAAAGTACCCGAACGGCCCCGACAATGGTTGGATCGGACCACAAATATCTCCTTGAATTCTTTCAAGGAATTTGAGTGGTTCAGCTCTAATTTTAAGAGGTGATGGTCTTAAAATTAATTTCCCCATGGCACAAGCAATTGCAACAAAAATCTTTATTTTGGGGAAATTTGGCATTTGCCATATCATGACCAATGGAATTGCTAATAATTTTATCGTCCCTATTCCGGGATGCCCAAGTCGATCATGCCAATTGCGGAATGTATCGACATCTTGGAAAAATTATCTTATAGGCAACATGTTCTATGGGTTTTATGTATGTAAAGTACAATCCGGTTTGGAGTGAAGAAATCTTTTTTCACAGATCCGCTTGCCATATCCAAATAAGTTTAGTAATCGGAAGAAATTCCTCTTTATGGTCTATATGTGTTTCAACATGTAGACCATTCTTACGGATATCTCTAAAACTTAGTAGGGTACAAGTAGAGTCGAGGATACAACAAGGCATCCTCTAACGTAATCTGCGTACCCATAGGGAGAGTAATAGTGGCTCTACCTGAACCAACTATCAACGCATCGCGTCCAGCGATGGTCATAATATTTCCTTCTCTTTTCTTAAGAGTCTGAAAATATTTCATCTCTCTAAGTATAGAGTTTGTGGTACATGAGTCCACAAGGCATAATTCTTCCTCCGGTGGATTGAGTTCAACAGACATCTATATGTAAAGCAAATGTAAATGAAAACTCAAATACAACATATAGAACTATACATACAATATATATTGAATATTTAATACAAGCGTATGATAATATCTATGAGTTATATAATTTAATGACAATATAAACAACTTTGTACAACTCATAAGCACACTAAATAATTATCCAAACTATGTATAAAGACTATGTACAACAACAATCAAGTGTGATATCAAGTGCGGATGAGATTACTCCAAATCTCCAAACATATCTCCAGAACCAAAGTCTAGGAGCATGTCGTGGATCGAGAAAATAAAATGCCTTCAGCATTCCAATCAATTTCCTGGCATTCTTTTTGGTACAATTCTCCCCCTAATGTCGGGAAATGATCCTCATTAAAAATACAATCAGCAAATCGTGCTGATAACGTGTTGAAAGTGAAGTTGTCAAAATGACGGATGTCTGTTTATTGATGACGATGTACAGTATATATACACAAGTTAATTAGGCAGTTGACTAATGCCCAAAGGGCCTGGTTGCCGAAGGGGCCTGATGCCCAAACGGTG
This sequence comes from Chrysopogon serrulatus, assembly GCA_015844335.1. Classification (NCBI taxonomy): domain Eukaryota; kingdom Viridiplantae; phylum Streptophyta; class Magnoliopsida; order Poales; family Poaceae; genus Chrysopogon; species Chrysopogon serrulatus. The sequence goes on from JADLZL010001467.1 coordinate 47,052, forward strand.
TCTTTCTAGCCTACAGAAACAACTGTCATTAGCAGTTGCTAATGACGTAATTACAATAATTGATCACTAATTAATTTATCCTAAATTACGTAATTACAATAATTGATCACTAATTAATTTATCCTAAATTAATCTTAACAAAATTGATATATACTATAAAATTGTAATTATCATAAATGTTTATTAGTTATTACATAAATTTAGTTAAACTTGAGATATCTTGACTCTTCAAAAAGTTAGAATAAGCTATAATTTGATATAGGGGAGTAGTATACATTTATGAGATCAAATGTGCAATTCGCATAAACAATGGTGCAAAATATAAACCATAGAAACTAAACTAGGTGGTGCAATAATAATAACAACAACAATAATAATAATATAGTCTAATAAAATCTAATAAGAGAACGATCGATCTATTTGGCTCAAATAAAAACAAGCATTTGAAATAAAACAAACAAGATATTTTTACCTTTGTGTCCCTAAAATACTTCACAATTCTAGATCTGACACTCAAAAAATCTTGATGCCTAACGTCGCGTCTCCTTTGGAGGTATTGATAAGTAACTAATTAGTGAAAAGATGAATTTACCCTTGGTTGAAGTGACCTTGGAAATTTTCATCATTCTCTTCTCTCGTGTGCTGTGATCAACCCGCTCTTGAGCAGGCGTGGGGTCGCAGCAGGGGCAGAACACGAGGAAGTGCGGTGAGAACATTGCATGACACAAAGGTGATGGCGGGTGGGTGGGCACGATGCTTGTAGCACAGGCAGGCTAGCCACTGCGAGGGTGCATCACAGATAGCGCGAGAGGAACCGCAACACAAGTAGGGCGAGACCAGTTTAGGGGATGGCACATGGTGCTAGGCCGAGGGCAAGAACGACGATGGCATGACGAAGAGGCATGGCACAACGCCGGGGTGATGGTGGATAGGCGTGCACGGTGTACTTGTGTCCAACCAAACAAGGCTTAAAGGAGAAGCTTGGGGTTAGAGGTGGCCGTGACCGAGGACAGCTGGTGAGGAGTCGGCGTGATGTTACCGGACAGAGTATTCATATTCATATATGTACAAACATTATTGTTGTTGTTGAACACAGTCAAACTGCGATCATTGTTGAACACAATCTACTGCGTCTGAACGGAGGGACTAATTTATGTAGATCTCTATCAGAATGGACTAGAGAAGCCGAACTGCGGAAGCAAGCCAAAGATCAATGAGAAAGCCGTGAAATAAGCGGTTGCCTTTTGAACGCCATTGTAGGCAGTTTCCCAGCTGCTCGATCTCTCGAATAGTCGTCACATGGCGATGGCAACGCTAAGAAAGCATCACGCCGTCCGGGACGTACGCGCACACGATGCAGCTGTTGATTGCGCAGGAGCTTTGGATAATTCGATTCCGATCGGATAGCGACCTGAGCAACCGATGCTTCACTCTGATGTACCCTGCTCTCGCAATGCAACAAGCTAATAAGGAGAACAATCCCCACACACATGGAAAAGCCTTCTAGGTTCATTCCTCAATAAGTCTATCTACTTATGCCATCATTCATTATTGCTTTGCGCGCATTTGCACAGATGGATCCTCCAATATGGATACTTTTGTACGCATGAATGAAGGACAAATTGCAAACTGAAATTTGAGACAGCCACATAAGAAGATGTCTTGTTGCAAATTAAATGCCGACCATCTAGTCGGCTCCGTTGTTGGAAAAACCACTCTACGTCATAGTTCATATACACATGCTTATACATAGGGATTGTTTGGATACGACTAACTAATTGTTAATTTCTAGTCACAAAATTTTATTCCAAACTGACGAACAAATAGGTATTCTGAATTTTAGTTCAGCTGCAACTACTTATTAGTTTGCTACTCTCGGTATTCTGAATTTTAGTTCAGCTGCAACTAGTTATTAGTTTACTACTCTCTCCATCCCAACTAGTTCAGCTGCATCTTGTTATTAGTTTACTAGACTAGATGGGAAAGTTGAGTTAAATTGGCCGAACTAAAAGTTCATACAGGACGTGAAAAGATATAAATGCCATCCTACCTACCCTTTTATCGATTATCTCTCTACCATGTGCAAAGGATAGTGTAGTCTATCCAATCATAGCTCCCTAAAGTTTAGATTGCTATCTAAACACCAACTAGCTAAATTTTAACTTTAGTTTTAGGTAACCTAGATAGATCTTAATCGATTCCACAAATTTTAGTTAACATGAAGGCACTATATATGCCGTGCTAGCCAAATCAAGTTCATTACCATTAGTGGCAAAGCGAACACTTGAGTGTGTTTGGTACGGATCCGGATTCTCATAAAAATGTTTCGGAAGCACTATGAAGTCTTGATGTTGAAAAACCTGCACAAATTCTTCAACAACCATGACATGCCCTAGGTTTAGTTAGTTCGAGAAAAGTATTATAGAAATGGGAAACTACCAAACCATACAAGGAAATGTTCATCTTGGCCGAGAGATAATTCTAAGGATCTCCCCAAGTTCAAAGAAATGTCAGTTGTTATAGTAAAAAGTGGGAACACTTGCTTATTGTAGCAGGATAATTGGTGTAATGAAGCTTTTAGGATCAACCTACCTGAGCTATTCTTTTTTTTTTTTTTTTTTTTTTTTTTTTTGCAAAAGGTTCAGTCGACAAGGCCCTCAACCATGAGGATTGAGGACTTCTCTCAACTCCTTCATTTGTTGGTATCTGAAGTGACCTTATCCTAGGTGGAAGTTTTGTTTTGTTTTCTATTTTTGTTTCTGTTTTTTTTACAGATGGTCTCAATGTTTAGGGTTAAGCATTTTTGCATCTTCAAGAGCTTATAAAACTTTAATAGGCTACCCCCAGATTCATGACACTTACAAGTGCTATTAGACTCCTTTTGTCAGCTGAAACCTAAAGTTTTTGTTTCTAGTTCTTGATCAAAGGTAGACTCGTCATAAGAAACATTCTACAAAGGGGAAACTTGTATTTGAAGTTCTATGATTGCGTTCTTTGCAACCTGGAAGATGAATCTTCACAGCATTTGTTCATTCAATGCCCTTTTGCAAGAGAATGTTGGAGAATATTGAACATGGACATGTATATAAAAAATAACAATATGGTTGTTCCACCCTGTAGTAATTCTTATTTGACTACACATAAATACTTCCACCTCAATCCGTTCCAAACAGGTGGATTGTGGTGTATTTATTTTTTTTCTGCACGGTCACACATGGTAGTTGCTGCGGAGGTCATACATCTCGGATCGATCGGCTGGGATCCATATGCATTATTAGGAGTATTTCTTCGTGACAAATAATTTATGCAGTAGGGCCTGCATGCGGCGTGTGTACGTACGGCCATGCATGCATATCGAAATGGCACCCACACTTGCTTGTGGTTACGTTGTGGATCGGATCAGGTACGTGCATGCGTGCTGCTGCACAGGCAAAAACCTGTGCTGCAAAAAAAAAAAAAATGCAGGCCATCCTCTCGTCGCCGTACCTGGATGGGAATGCAAGGACAATTTGTCCATCTGCACAAACTGTATAGTCGTCATGGATTTGTTTTGGTCCTCGAATGTTCAGAAAAATTGATTATAATAATATATAAGGGCGCAGATTAAGGGGAGAGAGAGAACAGGAGAGAGGGGGGGCGGGAATTGGTCTGGTCCTGGTACTCATTAATGCATGCCCGGCACCGGCAATCTTAATTAATCCTGAGATGGTGACAGGAGCCATATACTATATATACAATACAGGAGTGTGCTAATTAATTATTAGTAGGTCAGATTTTTGTTTTAATTGTTTTGGTACCACCACACGGCAGAGCTGCAGAAGAAAACACACTTGTACACACCAAGGTGCAAGCAAAAAAAGCAGGAGCATGCAGGACCAAGCCAAGCAGTCGCTACACTTTGGGAAGGCAGGTAGGCTCAGGAAAAGAAGCTGTGCTGATTGTGACAATCATAACATATGTTCTTTTACATATATAGATATGATGAGCGAAGCCATATATAGATATTCGAGAAAGGTTCTGTGATTTTTTTAAAAAAAAAAATTGCATTAGCGACTTCCTGGTCAGTTATATGGTGCGCATGCATGCATTTTGTGACTAAGGTATATATATAGGGGGAAACTAAAGGCATTTGTGTACCAAGCTTAACTGTGAGTAAACCCTGCCTTAGATTATTATTTTTACCCCCCACCTTAAAAAAAAAAAGAGCCACGATAGTAGTGTTGATCTGAAATTGATGTCACATATGGAAGGTAAGTTCTAGCCAAAGATTTACACATTTTTAATCTTGGGTCGCATAATGCGCGGTTTCCAAGAATAAAAGGAGAGAGAACACTTTTCAAACTACTCCTCCATCCATTCTTTGGTGTTTATCAATTTTTTTCTGGAAAATGCATTTGATAATGTTTGCTCGTTAAGGTTATCAGAAGTGTAGTTCTTGCTATCGTAGCCCTAGCCGTCTGAAATCAGATGCCTAAAATTGCATATGGGCCAAGTCGTACCTAGCAGCGCACCAAACATGCCTTAATTAAGAGCGTTCTTAATGGTTCCCAAATAGCTAGTCTAGAAATAATTCTATTGATTATCATAATGGAGAGAAATTAAATAGCTGGAGACTGCCAAATCTAGTCTATTATGATCTCTCTCACAACTCACATATCTTCACTAAAATGTTCTTTTTTATTATTTCTAAACCCACCTAGCTAGCTATTTGTAAAAAGTTATTGAGGGCACCCTAAATGCTAAGAGAAGTAGTGGTGCCATATTATTTATTACTATAATAGATGGTCATGTCACTGTTTTTTTAGATAATTGGTATGGCCAGTGTAATGTGCTATGAATAGCGAACTGAGTGTAGGTCAACTAGTTAGGTTCCTTGTCGTGGAACATGCCTATTCGGGTTCAAGTCGCAGACTTGACATGAGTGCTCACATTTTTCCTAGATTTATTTTAGAATTTAACAACACTATTCTTTCAATGGTTGTCAAGTGCTTGCATTTTTCTGGATTTATTTTAGAATTTAACAGCGCTATTCTTTCAGTGGTAGACGATGTGCTCGTCGACAACGAGGCGCATGTGGTGACTTCGTCAATCTCAAGATTTGTGGACCATCTCAGTCCTTTGAAGGTGCTTATAGGGGTAGGGTGTGCGTGCGTGCGTGCGTTCATAGGGGTGAGTGTACGCTCGTTTATATATGTGTCTACATCTGTAACTAGGTCTTCGAAAAAAATATGCTACTCCCTCCATTCATTTATCTCCTTCATCTAAGCAAAAACGTTTTATTTAAAAATCTCCATATTAGCTTGAGACTTGCATATACTTATTGCTTTTTTGCTACTCATTGGTTGTTCCTTGTCTGTATTTATTATCTCTTTGCTGCTCATTGGTTCAGCCCACGATGATTAAATGCAAACTGAGTGTTTTTACTCTGTTTCTTGGTCATTGCGCCAAAGGTTTAGATGAAGGAGATAAATGAATAGAGGGAGTATGAACAAATACTTATTGCAGGATGAAAGTAGTAGTAGTCATTATCTGAAAAAAGAATGGAGTGAGTAGTTCACTGCAACAGGGAATACATTAGTTTTTTAGATAATCGGTATGGCCCTTATTGCAGGATGGAAGGAGTAGTCGTCATTATCTAAAAAAAGAATGGAGGGAGTAGTTCACTGCAACAGGGAAATTATTAGGGCAACCCAACTACCACACAATCTCAGTGGCCAAATTCAAGAAGTGTTAACACCAACTGGGATTGCAAATCTGATCGAAAATGGTGATGTGAAGTATGTATATATGTATACGTACCACCCAGAAATTGTCTAACACACCAACAAGCTTCAAGAATATGCATGGATTTTTTCTACTCATGGTCATATGCATGCAGTAAAATTAATTTCCCCATGCATGAATTTGTGCCTATCTGCTCATCACATATATCCATGCACAGTACTACACTGCCGTACGTGGAGCTGGGACCAATAATATATATGAATGAATTGCTCATGTGGTGTGTGGTACCTAATGGGAAATGCATGCATGACGCATGGTCCCTCACTCTTTAAAGTGTTACTATCTCTCTCACGACCATACTTTGGAGAAAAGGGCGCGGCTTAGATTCTTTGTGTGAAACTATAGTACTTGTCTTCTCTTTTGTTTTTCTTGCATTGGCAATGGTGAGACGACAGCGCCAATTCTTTTGCATGAAGATAGATGCAGGACACGATCTATATGTAGAGTGGGGGATGCTCTACGCTACGACACGATAGATATCTCTCGAGGCATGCATAGCCGGCCACCACCTCAAAATTCAAGGGTAGGTACGATAGCCCAAGCATAGGTGTTGCAAACAGTACGTAGTAGTGACTAACACAGCATGTTATCTCTCTTTTTTTTTTAGGAAAAATGATATCTCTCCTTGTGTGGTAAAACTTCATATAAACCGAATTTCAAAGTTGGCATTTTGATGCAAACTCTAGGTACATAGTACTCACATATTCAATGCAATTTGTTGCCTGTTTTTTCTAACAAAAGTAATTTTTGTTTTCTATTGCACCTGAATCAGTGAAGTCTTCCCAACCGCGCATGGAGCAGTACATGAATAGCAATGAGTTCCAAAAGGTGGTTGCAATTGCAACGACAAAAAATCGATGGTTAGATTCTGTAATTTCATCCCTACCAGTAACTAGTAGTAAATAAAAGCTTGTTGCATTGGTCGATCGAGCTCAGGTTGAAATATACCCCTAATTACATTGACTTGCACCCTAGGGAAATTTCCAACTTGACTTAGGTCTTGATAACTTCTACCCCACGACGGTGCAGTGGCAGAACCAGGGGGCGGCAGGGGCTGCCCAGCAAACCATGAATTTTTTTATACTATGGAAAAAATAAAAAATTCATAAAAATTTAATAAAAATTTAATTTTTTGTAAAAAAATCAAATTTTTATTAAAAATCCAATGATACATAAAAAATTTCTTCTTTTATCTATTTGCGATTTGTCATCCTCTTATTCAAGATTCGGTGGTCCGCCATTTATTCAAGATTGGTCTGGTCCCCCATGGGGGCCAAGGGGTAGGTGTTGTGGTTTTCTGTCCCATGGGGGCGCCAAGGGCCTTTGGGCCATTATCTGTATATAAACACTCTAGTATGTCTTTGCTTAGTTGAGAGACAGAGCTTCCGCTATCGTTCAAAAAATACAAGGCTTTGCTTCCGACGAAGGCTGCTCTGGCAGCAGGGAAAACGATGCCACATGCATCAGTCTTGTGCAAGCAGCAGTGAAGACGAGGCAGCGCGCGATCTAAAGTTCGAGACGCTCGAAATCGAAAGCCTGATGAGGATGCATATATTATGTGCCAGAGAGTCGCTAAGCTATACTCCCTCCGTCTAAAAAAGAACGACGTTTTGGATGTTAAGCTATAGTTTAAGATTTGCGAGAAAAACGTATAATATTTATATTTTTAAATAAATGTATTAAAAAACTAGAAAAAGCCCCGATGATACTAAGGATGTCTAATCGATAACATTTATTATTTATAAAAATTAACGGGGTCGTTTTTAAAAACGAAAACGTTATTTTTTTTTTTGACGGATGGAGTAGGAGCCAACCAAACAAAAGCCCTCGAGGATGTCTGGGCTAGGGTTTCTTGATGGATGGATCCTTTTCATTGATGGAGGATCGAGCGAGCTAGAGGCACGGTGTCACCTAACTGTACCAGCTACTAGGTTACTAGCCACTGGAAATTTCTGCAAGGACACGACGATCGATGATGGCGATCGATGCAAATGCAAAGGCCGATCCAATCGTAGTAGCTAGTACTAGTACGTACCAGTACCACTCTCTCTGCTTTAATAACTCGCATTGCTGCACATGTACTGTGTGTGGTCTCCTTTCCGTTCCATTTGTTGTGTCAATGAACAGTATGCAATTGTCAATTGTGCTAGGGTGTGACTGGGTGCCTCGTACTGGCTGTACATTTGTCACCGGCGGAATCCAGGGAAATCAATTGCAGCAGCTAATACCCCAGAAGTGGCACTGTTCACGTGGACTACCGAACAGTCCAATAGCACTTCTTCTCTACAGTACCAAAACAGGTGATATACTGCTAGTCGTCCTGCCGAGATACTAGTAAATGTAAACATTTAAGCCCAGTCTCTGTAATGTGAACATCTAAGCTCAGTCGAGTTTTATTTGCATTTAACTGTAACCTAGCATATAAGCGGTTTTGATGTGGCAACATCTTTAAGAAGAGAGAAGTGAGTTTTATAGAGATAAAATTCTCTTAGCATAATTACCAACTCTCTAGCTATGAGTCATAAAATTGTGTCAGACAAAGTCAAAGATGAGCAGACCTGATCACCATGCATGAAGGATTTATAGATTAGTCCTGCCATCACTCGATGGTCGCTGTCTTTGAAACTGCAGAGTCGCTCATCCGAGGCCTTAGTGAAGTTGACATTCTACAGCATCTCAGATAGCTAGTCAAGCTCCCCTTGCCGCCAGCGATGTAAGGGCTCATTCGGTTGTTAGTGAAGTATCCCCTGAACTTGCTCCTATCAGGATTGTTTAGCTAATTTATATAACCTTTGAACACGGACCAATTATTGGATGGATTCCACCTCAAATGAATGAGCCCTAGCCGCCGCTGAACTGTGTTCCTGACTCCTATATATGGCCACGACGTCACGGACCGATGTCGCCCGACCGACGGCATGGCTGTAGAGCGAGTGCAGGCATGTGTTTTGTCATAGGGGCCGGGTGCGTCTAGAGCCAAGTATCTCGCTAGCTAGAAGTCGGTGTTTTGGCCGTTCCCCACTGGAACCATCTTGATCTTCTGATATGCTAGTCTGATTGTTCGGCAAGACTTAAGCTCGCTGGTAAGCTATATATAATGATTGATTTTTTTAAGAAAAAAATATTATTCAAACGGTTGATAAGCTGAAACCCGTTCACTATGTTCAGCTAGCTCTCCGTCCAAAAGTTTGGCAGTCCGGCATGGTTGGACACACACCGAACCCAAGCGGCGCCTTGCGGATGGTGTAAGGCGCGGAGAAGGGCATCAGAAAACTGTTCCTTCATTGGATGCACATGAGCATGAATGAAATGAATGATGGGTGGATGGATGGATGGATGGATGCCGCAGCATATGTATTTTCCCCAAAAACACTAATGATGTTAATAATTAGTACAAAGGACATCACTGCTTGCAGTGTAGCAACAGATCGAACACATCACTACTTGGAGTATGCAATTCAACACATAATAATTGCATGCATGTATAGTAGTAAGGAGGAGTACTCATCTGGCCTACTGTTGAACTCAACCCATCAAGGTGTCGATTCACATTTGACCGATCAACACGTTGTATGTACAGACATATAGTAGTAGCACGTATATATATAGCACATGGTGACAATTGAATTGGCCTCGACGAAGAGATGGTACGACGCCGTCGTACGTCCGTCCGTCCCTGCATGCACCCACACCGCGTCCTAGCCCACGCAATAAATCCAGTGGGCCACCTAGCACGGCCAGTGGGCCTCCACTGTACTGTGCTGGGGGTCCACCCTCTACCTCTAGCTGATCTTGGACTAGTAGCTTGGAGCGAGACTGATGAGTGATGAGTGTGCATGTGGCGGCAAAAGCGTGAGCATGACAAGACAAGTTCAATGAGAGCATGCATGCAGTGATGCAGCAGCGTATACATACATACTAGTATACGTATGTGGTGTCAAAAGCGGTCAAGAAAGGCATCCAATGATGCTCCCAAACTAAGAAGCACGGCATCTGCATGTACGGCGGCCTAATATTCCTCCTCAAGTTAGGGCAAATAAAGGTGTTTTGGATAGACAACAGATGATGATTAGCTTTCTCACTGTCAATCAACAAACTAAAGAGAGATTGCTTAGTTTGTTGGGTACCAGTTGTAGACTAGTAGTAGGAGGATGGAATACAAATGAAGCTAATAGGCAATGGCCAGAAATAGGTAGCAAGCGAGCTGACTTATCTATTAGTGTTGTTTTGGTGGTGCACCAAGTAGGTCATGACTTTTCCAAAACAAAAGTTGGTCCCTGACTACTATATATAGAGACAAGACTATGCACAGGTAATAAACTTTAATGTATGCTATTCTGTTTTAGTACAACAGAATTAATTCAAAAGGAGATTGAGTTGAGATATGTTGCTTGCATAGTTGCAACTCCACTGGATTAAGAAAACTCAATCCCTGTATCAGGTTAAATTAGAGGGGATTTGAGAAATGATACCTCTAAATTATACGAGATATATGTGCTCCAACATATTGAAAAATCTTGATTTCTTTTTATAGTTTATACGTGGGACCTATATATCAGCTGATAAAATAATATTTTTCCTTATTATGTAGGCGCATCGGTCCGACCACCCGAGGAGCAGCATGGAGGCGTTCGGGTAGCCGGAGGAGGGATCAGAAAGAGGATCTGTTGGAGCTCTTGTTTTCTCAGTCTGATAGATGTTCTTACATATTATAGAGTACTTTCTTACCATTACAAGTATATGGAGTGCAGGCCCGGAAAACACTATTAGAGATAACATAGACTGCGGCAGGCGGGCAGGTAGAGTTCGCAGGATATGTGCAGCCATTTCTTCATGAATGTGTTCACTTAACTCTTGTGTGTGCTCCAGCTCTAGTACTATCATAATTCAGAGTGCAAATGTAACTGCAGGTTGCACCGATCTGTTAAATAGTGCACTGACCTCATTAGAATTGATGTTCACTCAGGAATGGTCAGAAAATAGCTATATAGATATAGTCTTTCTCTGTGCTGGATTCATAGATTGCAAGCTATATATATGCACGCACAAGAGCAGAAGGCCCATATATATGCTAATTGATTGCGAATAAATATTTGGAAATTCATAACAATTCTAGTATAAACACAGCTAGCTAGCATCCATATATGCTCGCTGCCGGGGCAATTTTAATTATATATAACCTTGAGCAGAAATGTATATATAAGCTGAACAATAGGTTACGTTCTACAGAGGGTCCATCTATCTAGTCATCTACCCCATCCTTGGACCTACCAACCCACCAGTACTTCACATAAATGTCGATTAACCTTGGGGTGCCAAGGTAGATAGCTAGTCCTACGCAAGGGTGGGTCCGCGACTAGCAGTACAGCTCACCAAATTTACAAGGTTGGGGTACACTCGATCTTGACCACACGGAAATTCTTGGAATTAAATGGGTACTCATCACTATCACATCCTTAAACTATACTCTCTCTATATCCATAAAACTTGATGTTTTGGATAAAATTTAGGTTAAACATTGAGAACATAAATTATCAATAACTTTTAAAATATTTAGTTTTAAAAAGTGAAACTTATATGTATAATTTCACTTTGAGACCCACTATAAGCACAATCATGTCCTAAACGTCAAAAAGCATATATGTGGGGCAATTTTAATTATAAAAGTAATTTTATTTTTAGTTTTTCTTATATTTTTTAATGATAAAATTATTTTTAGAGACCGTATTCTTATCCAAAACATCAAGTTTTATAGATATAGAGGGAGTATATGCACTTGCATATGCATATGTACTCTTGTATACTATACGCTAATATATAGAGTGATATGACGCATCTAGGTATATATAGCACTGCACCATAGGCTAAAGGAAGGATTTATAAGCTTGAAAGAGAAAGCATAAACTAACTTTTAAAATAATGACTGAAACTTATATGATAAGCACTTCTATAAAAGTAAAAGCGAACATTTTGAGGTATACTATACGCTAATATATAGAGTGATATGACACATCTAGGTATATATTGGGTGAGGTGGGGAGTGAAGGCATATCTATGTCACAGCGGAGGCAGAGTTGATTACTTAGCGGATGATCACAATCAACTTTTTAGTGCATGCATATCTGATAAGGATAACACCAAAATAAGTTATGCTTGGCCACACATCTGCCTTGATGGCCATATATATAGATTGACACAAAGGCATACATGATCAAGTGTATAAGGATTCGTTTTATAATCCTATAATTCTGTTTTATTTATTGATGGAGGGAGTATTAGTTGAAGGAACATTTGTTTAGTAGTTTGATTATATTCTCGGTAATTTGCCTCGGACGACTCGTGCAGCAGGAGTTGTTGTCCAGATCCCATAATTAAGAGGCCAGAAGGGAAATCATGATGATTAGAAGGGATAATCAATGTCTCCGAAGCCGAGTTAGTTTGCTTTCAATTGATGCGTGCATATGTCGTTGAAGAGAATGACATGACTCAATGTCATGCATGACATGCCATACCGCGCGCAATAATACTTCTCTTTAGCACTATATATTGGTTTTTTAAAAATCCTTTTAGAAATAAAATAGGAGCGAATTTGTTTTTTGAATTTACACAGTACAACGCAGGTACTCGCAATGCAAACACATTCTTACGAATGTATGTACGAAAAATTCTACCTCTATGGGATATACTAAAAGAATGAACCGAAGTGCCAAACAAAACATAGACAAGAAACAAAGAAAACCAAAAAACAATACTATTAAGCCAAGAAGAGATCAATGAGAGAAATCAGAGTTTCTAATAGTTTAATGTTTTCTTTCTGTCCATTCCCAAAAATCGACTAGAACTAGGTTTCACTCCTTGGGAAAAATAAAACTAATAGCTAGGTTGTTTGGTTTGAGGAATAAATTGGACTATCATCTTCTCACTCTTCGCTTTTTTATTTGATTTCATGGAATCAAATAAATTGATGCATGATCATCTCATTGTCACAAACTAATAATTACTCCCTCCGGTTTATTTTATCCGACTCACACGCATATCAAAATTCAAACTTTGAAACTTTGACCAACAACTAAGCTAATAATTTTTAACTATTATAATACAAACTTTATATGATTAGATTTGTAAAAAAGTGTATTATCCAATGATTATAAATTTATAATCATAAATAATATAATATAAAACAAATAAATGGTGAAAGTGTAATTTAGAAGACCGTGTCATTCTAACATGCGCCAGATAAAATGGACCGGAGGGAGTAGCGTTAATGTGAGTAATAGAGTTATTCATCAAATTTAAGGACATGCATCACCTTATCTAAAATGGTTTAATTCCTCAACCCAATCACACCCTAAGTCACTCTAGCTAGTCGGTTTTTAGTTGTCAGGAAATAGACTTCCCTGGTAGTGAATGACAACAATATATAGTGATGTGATCATGCATCCAACCGGTCCATGTAGACCTTCCGTGACCGTGACCACTCGTATTAATCCTTAGCACTTTCACGTGGTATATATAGTACTATACTTGTGCTTATCAGGGTAAAATGCACGCAGTGGTTTATGCCATCAGCAATGCTGATGATGCACATACATCATCTCTATCTATACATGGCCATTCTTATCCGGAAGTCATCCCTATCTCAATCGAGGGGGAGGGTTAAGCAATATATTACTTTGAGCATACGAATTGAGCATGGTTAGGTCTTCTATAAAGTACGAGCGAGTATCCACTATATTCAAGTTCTCGATTTAATCAGTATGTGTGTTTGTACTTTTCTTAAAATTTATTTTAAAATTTAGTGATGATATTCTTTCAATGTTGGCGACGTGTCTATAAACAACGAGACCTTTGTAGTGACTTCTCAAAATTTTGTGAATCTAACTTAGCTCATTGTTAGTACTCACATGGGTAAGATGTACGTGTTTTTTTTCATAGAGGTATAATGTTATATGTCCACATAGTTGATGTCCGTCGACTTCAAGGCACTTATTATAATTTTGCTAATCTCAAGACTTATCGAGCTCAATCGTCCTTCATATGTGCTCACAGACCTTGTATAGTATTTGTAAATAGGTTGTTTACGTATCATAATTATTTTAGTATATTTTTATATTTGATAATTGGCCCATAGGAAATAAGGTTTCCATGCATTCTTTTCCATCGGCGGCGGTTGCTTTCAGCCTGGCGCTAAGAGCGTCGTCACTTTGATTTGACCTGGTCGATTGCAACATACGATACGACGTTAAAGGGAAGCGTGATAATTTAGTATTATTTGAAGGTGCATGGGATTGGTTTTGCATAATAAATAAGAAAGGGAAATAAGCCGGTCAAAATTAATCGGATTGGCGCGGCGCATGTGTCACGATGAACGAAATTGCGAGCTGGATTTGCGAAATAAAGCTTGACAGCGACTAAAGTGAGTTGAATTGAAATTGGGAAAGATCCATATGTGTTGTGTGCATGAGTCAAAAGGATGTTGAAAAGAAGGCCACACTCAATTGCGACGTGCCGATCATTTCCCATGTACTCCTACACTAGTACTATAGATGGGTAGGTCTGTCGTCTGTGCATTTGAGCAACATATGCATGAACATGCATGCATGCAGATCATGCATGTCAGGGCCCACCCATGCATAGCATGCATATATACATATATATGCATGCATGCACGGCTCTGCAAGTGGTAACAGTATTGCCGTTGGGCGTGCATGGCCGCATCCCGCATGGGCAGAGCTGAAAACTGTGCATGCATGCATGCTCACTTGTCAGTGTGCAATACTAGTGGACTGATCAAATCAAATGTGCAAACAAAAAAGTATTTATTCCACGGACGCGAGCCTTTATTTTATAGTCAAAATGTCAGCACGGGAAAAACATCATGCACGGATTACCCATGCTGGTATCTGATGATCATGTGATCGACCTGCTCCATGCATGATTCGTCTGGCATTTTATTTGATTGATACGTGTTCTTTGACCGGCCTTCTTTTATTTCTCGATCTCAAAAAGAAAGCTAGCGTAGCATGAAGAAAAAAAGGGGAAAATAAGGTGTATGATTCTGGACAGCAGTTCGGTTGACATGTGTAGGCTGCACCTGCACTCGTGCATTCCAGAATAGCCAACTAACAGATTATTCTTTGCCTGGTTTATCTCTAGCTAGCTTAATTATTCCCAGAGAAAGATGCATCGGATTTGACTAAACAGTGTGCTCGATACACACAGATTATGGGTGTACGTTCTTCTTCGTCGTTTTTTTCCCCTATATTAATTCAGGGAATACGCATACCAACCACAGCAACTAGCAATGGTGGAGCCCTATAAGAAACTGGAAAAAAGAAAACAATTTCACCAAACGAGAAAGGAATTCCAATGAGAAACCAGATATATGATGCAACTGGCCACAAAGCCTATTATGGATACGGCCCATGGGCCAACAAACCTAATGCAAGACCGCAACCTTGTCTCTTTTTTTTTTTCTTGGTTATAAGTGTTAATTTCTCCATAAAAATGGGACCATATACCGAAGCAAGGATGGAGGATGTTGCAAAACCCGATCTCCTTATGTGCACAGGTTCTTTAAGGCGAAATACTTTCCCTGTGCGTAGGAGTAGATTCAGAACAACAATGGATTGTAAGCGCTTCAACCGAGATTGGCAGGCAGTGTAGACATTATCCAAAACGAAGATGACCATTTATTCTGTTTGCCCTGTAAGAATTACATTGTGATACAAAGGAGTGCCAACCATATCCAACAGAAGGAGAATGTCAGTTGGGACCAAATGATTGTTTAGTTTACAACAGAACAGTCTAATCTTGTACTGTCATTTGTATTCTTGGAAGTTGACATGGCCAGTGGCTTGTGCATGTTCGACGGCCTCCTGCATTGCGCACAGACAGATTGGACATTCAGTACAGCGATATTTGCAGATTTGGCTGGAAGTTGAAAGCTTTTGCGTTTTATAAGAGCCTTGCCTTTTGACCGATGACGCCGATCTGGCACACCCCACAACGCAGAGTGAAGTTTGCTGTGTCAGTATAGCTCCTCTTCCTACATGTTGCATGTCAAACAACACAAAATTTATTAACATCAACAGGGAAGCTGACAGGTACTGAACATAGTGTTCAAATGGCTATGGTTGAGTACCTGTGCGCCTCCCTCACTAAGTTGAGGGCAAGGCCTTCTGCTGGACCAATGGAACGGTTATGATTGACAGGGAAGATTGTCTGGTCAAATTCTTCTGGTGCTCCTTCAGCTGGAGACATCTGAATTTTTGTTCATATAAAAAAAAGTAGATATAATTAGCTCATATCACTTGTTTCTTGTTAATTAGCATAGTACCATCAAGTGAACTTACAGCGAGAGCATCATAATGCAATCCATCATAAATGAGCATGGCCCTTTCACTATAATTCTTCTCCTGTGTCAAGGGGTGCAATGTGATAAGTAAATTAAAAAATTTGGCATAAGTAGTTAGGGGGAAGAAAGATCACTAACCTGACCATAGAGATCACAGCGGGTGGTCTGAATGTCATATGCTGCAATTTCACGCCCGTAATATTCGGATAGAATAGAGAGCTCAATTGCTCCTTTACAAACAAAGAGGAGGGTTGGAATTAGTTCTAAGAGAAGCAAAGTGGTAATTTTACAAAACATCATGTTCAAAAACAATTATTGCTACATCCTTAAAGCTTCTGAACATAAACATTTCTACTGACAACCCATAGTTCTATTGGTTGCCGGGGTGCAATTAAAGAGCCTCTCCTAACCAGTATGTTTCTGATGGATGACCATAAATTAATGGTTGATATGCCTAATCAGGAATCATGAGGACTTGAATCCCAACATTTTTCATGGTATCAGGTGCAACTATTTTCTCATAATGTTCATTTTTGGGAAAGAAAGTGTCATTAAGATGCAGACATTTCAAATCCGGTTCACAAATATAATAGCATGGAAACACTTCAAGCTGAGAGTATTTTGAGCTTCAACGCTGCTGTACAAGTCTATAGTGCTGAAACTCACCTCCCCACTTTTCAGGATCCAAAATCCATGCACAATACGCTTCATTCGGTTTGCCAAGAAATGCTTCGTTGTATTTCTCGGGATCACTAGCAACTGTTGCTGCTATGACCTTCAAGCAAAGGAGGGAAGAAAAGGTAGCTGTGTGTCAGCATAAAAGTTCACAGAGGAAGCAAAATGGCAATACCGGGTGAAGATCTGCACTCTGTGTACAGCAATTTCTAGCTAAAAGTAAGAGGAACACCATGGAATACAAATCAGTAGTAGGTTAACTTAGGTGATCTATTGCGACCATTCTAGATTGAAGTGTGAACAGTGCAGTGACAGTGGATGAAACATCGCATCTTGCATAAACATTTTGTAAGATAATAGAATTGCTACAGTTTACCCAATAATATAACGAAGCAATACTCAACTGGCCAAGATGCTATTGGATCTAACAGCTGTCATCGATTACATAATCAGCAGATGGTAAAGCAAACCTCAAAACTGCTTATCAATGCATTTCAGCATGCATCAGCTCTGCTAATCTATCTTCTGTATGACATGTTTCGACACCACTGTTGTCAAATCGTTCCATGCAGCAAGACATACCAATTTTTAATGCACTTACTTATGCATGATCCCCACAACTCCTTTTATCTATAACTCCTATAATCCTAACCCCCACTAGCCTATTTCTCTGCCCTGTGATTGGTCGAATCAACAAAGATGATGTCATCGTAGTTGCGTTTAGCATTGATTACATCTGCTGATTAGTTACCTCCACTAAGGCTCTCATTTATTTCCCACTACTTATTTCTTTTAAAATAGAAAAAAAGTCGTAGCACCTAAACCAAGTATCGTAATTAAAATCCAATTGCACCATGGTGTTTCTCACAATAAACTCTTCAATTCTAACCCCCACTAGCCTATTTCTCTGCCCTGTGATTGGTTGAATCAACAAAGATGATGTCATCGTAGTTGCGTTTAGCATTGATTACATCTGCTGATTAGTTACCTTCACTAAGGCTCTCATTTATTTCCCACTACCTATTTCTTTTGAAATAGAAAAAAAGTCGTAGCACCTAAACCAAGTATCGTAATTAAAATCCAATTGCACCATGGTGTTTCTCGCAATAAACTCTTCAAAACAAGACCCCACATGAATATATTTCGATAACTTTTTTGCAAAAATTTAAACCGTTTCTAAGTAAAAACCTAGCAAAACTACATATCATATGGATTACATGTGGTCCTCCAAAACATGCGCATAGATGAGATTTGGGTGATGCTCAGTTCAAATAATCTATACCATGTCAATAGATACAACCTCCGCAATTGACCTACTACATCCATATATATATATAAATATATATCTATTAATTCATAGTTTCGACCATTATAAACTCCTTATATTTTTACTTCATTCCCGCAGCAACGCGTGGGGCATTCTACTAGTTCTAGTAGACGTTGGAAAGCATAACAATAATAATAAATCTTGGGCAACACTTATCTCTGCCGTTTTCTCTCCAAGCATAATACCATTTTTGACAATAGCAGTTGGTGGAAGCAGTTACCTGTCTGAGCTCAGAAGCCTTATTCCGGTTGTGCTCCATCACGTAGCTGCAGCAAAGGAAGGACAGGTGTTGCAAACTGTGACCATCAACGTTGCACTAGAAGCAGTGCTATGACTATGAGCCTATGACAGACTTACCCCACAGCATTGAAGAGGCAGCTGTTATCCGAAGGGATGACCCTCCTGACAACGACACCTTCCATTTCGCCCGAGGCCTGGAGACAGAATCATCCAAAACAAGCAGCGCCAATTCCAATTGAGAAGGGAATTATATTATGCAGAAACAACCAATCGTGACGCCGACTGAAGCTATCGCGGGCTACTACAATCCACACGACACGCTATAATAAGAGCAATATAGCAGCAGCAACACTGCCGTGCCTGCCCTGGCTCGTCCTCATGTTCCATTCCAAATTTCCAATCCCACGGACACACGGAAGCAGCAGGTGGAAGGAAGGCAGAGGTTCCCATCCAGAAGGGCGCATGCAGCAAAGCAAGTTGCGTGGAATGGAAGGGAAAGGGGCTACGGGAAGCTACCAGGTGCGGTGCCGGTGGGTTTCTCCGAGAAAATGGGCGAAAGAAAGAAGGCGCCAGCCAACCACCACCCCCACGGCTCCGCTCCACCGGTCCTCCACCAACCGCGCTACCTAGGCAGCCGGGCTGTGCGGGCGGGGCGAAATCCCACGCCGCAATCGAACGAACAACGCGGCGGGCCGTGCCGACCGAGAGGGCAACGGATTCCCGCGCTCGCAAGCCGCTGCAGGCGACACGGCCACCGCGAAGCAGGGAGCGGAATCACGCACGCACGCTCGAACGCAGACCTGGGAGCAGCAGCAGAAGCAGAGCACGGACGCACGCACGCACGTACCGGGAAGCGGCAGGAGACTCGTCGCAGAGGGGAGGGGGGTCGACACGGACACGCGGGCGCGCCGCGCTCTGTCCGAATTCGCGGAGCTCTGAATCGAGGGGGAGGAGGCGAGGAGAGCAGCGGAGGAGGAAAGGGGCGCGGAGAGGAAGGGGGAGGCGGTATATAAACCAGGCCAGCGGCGCGGCGAGGAATCAGACGGAAGAGGCAGAGGCGGGGCCCGGACCGGATCTGCCTGGGGCGGTGTGGCTGAGTCTGTGGGCTGTGGCAGGCAGAGATCTCCCTGTGACAGACAGACGCCCTAGTGCCTGCCTGCCTCGATGTGGCAGGTGAGCACACGCCCTTGCCTGGAATGCTACGAGTTTGAGGAAGGGGCCTTCGCTGGGAAAGGAATGCTACTCAGCCCATTCCTGGATCCAAAACTGGGCGGTTTTTTTTCTATGATATGCAACGCCAGTTTGAGAATTTATTTTACGGCATACACACCCCTCCGATATAAAACAAACCAGCCAGTCCCACGGGCAGTGGGACGTGCCTCGCTACGGACGCGGGAAAAAACAGAGGCCCTTTGTCAACGCAAGAGCCGCAGGCCTACAGCGATCTGCCCCGATGGCGAATCCAAAAGTCCGTTTCCCTGGCGAGGCGGGCGAATCCGATCCCACAAGCAAAGCGACCACCGACCGGTGCCGCGAGCTTCGCTTCCTCTTCAGGCTAGCTCCCCGATCGAACAGGAAGCATGAGAGATATGGCAGCATATTGCGCGGGAAGTGAATACTGTTGATGTGCCGTAATAGTAATTTCTTATGGTCCATTAAGATGTGGAAGTCACCCGGCTTCTCCGTTGGCGCGTCTCAGATTGAATTTGTACTCATTTTACCAAGGACGCAGGGCCAGCTAACCTGGACGGAAGAGCTGTTCCCCAGAGAACCAATATTCCCCCAGTCTGGTAAAGCAAGCAGAAAGTGGTTAGTTGATATTCTCGTGGTCTATCCGGCCAACATATTGCTCGCTACTTTCACAACCCGAGAGTCAAACAAAGCCCACAGCAATTTCAAGGTGTCAGCGATGCCAAAGTGTGCATGGTATGATATGATGCACCACAACGCAGAAAGCCAGGAACATGCCGCGTCATCAGGACAAAGGAAAAAGATAGCAAGATATGGTGTTTTCTCACCGGATCTTACATACAACAAAGATAAAAATCTGCTACTCTGTCGCAAGAGCTGGCACTTGGGCCTGGAGGCAGTAAGCCTGGGGAACCAGATTCCTCTGAAGTCAGAGCTGCATTTGGAACATGGAACATATGTTAGCTCACGCAACAACATGGATAAATTCTTCAGTGGTCACACACAACTAAAAGGAGTTCTTAATGAAATACAAATCGCAAAACCTAAAATATTTGTGACAGGTTAGATGACACAAACAGAAGAGCAAACAGAACAATAATTGCAGCATAGAGTACCTGTTTTCAGTGGTATCTCAAGTTCATCAGGCTCCAATGACCCTACTTCATTCTCATCAAGAATAGATAGGAAGCCTAATGCCTAATCCAACTTTGGAGCTCCTCCTTGGGTATTATTGCCTCTACAGAGTACAGACAAGTGTATCAGACGATCTTGCTATGTTTTTTTTTCCTCGAACAGCGCAGGAGAACTGCGCGTCATTTCATTAAGAAACAAGGAATGTTACATGGGTCAATGAGGCCCAACCCACACACACCACCCACTGGACACTAAGTTACAGACTCGCCACAGAAGCTGTAACAAATGACCAAAAGCCACCGAGCCCTAAGCTCCAGAAGGCAACGACCTGATAACAAGCTCCTGGAGTTTGGAGGCTCCAGCCAAGCACCAGAGCCCCCCTTCCGAGCTAACAGCCCTAATGATCTCATGAATGTTTGGCCTCTTGTTGTCAAAGACACAAGAGTTGCGATGCTTCCATATCTCCCATGCCACCAAAATTATCAAGGAGTTGAGACCTTTACGTGCTTCTTTGGGGACCGCTGCAACTAATCTCTTCCACCATCCTGAGAAACGAGACACCGTTGGCTGTGGTGCCAACTGCAGCAAACTTAATTGCTGAAAAATCTGAGTCCAAACTTGTCGAGTGAAAACACAGCCTACTAACAAGTGATTTATTGTTTCCTCCTCTTGGTCACATAAGGGACATGACTCAGGATGTGGCAGGTTCCTTTTTGCAAGACGATCGGCTGTCCATACCCGGTTATGGAACACTAAACAGATGAAAAACTTACAACGCGGGGGAGCCCAGGTTTTCCAAATTCTTCTCCATGAACCGAACTTGATGGAGCCCACAAAGAAGGCCGCATAGGCGGACTTGCTACTATAGGAACCATCCTGAGTTAGCTTCCATCTATATTGGTCTGGAATCTCTGGTTGCAAAATAAAGCCATCCACCATATCCCAAATGCGGAGATAATCAAGGAGGACATCAACTGTAAGAGCCCCCTTAATATCTAGAACCCAACTTCTATTTTGCAGTGCTTGAGCCACGGTCCTTCTTTTGGCAGTTCGCTTTTGGACAGTTCTGAGCAAATTAGGCGCTATTTCAGCCATGGTATGCCCATCCAACCATCTGTCAGTCCAGAACAGGATCTCTTCCCCATTTCCAACTATGGCATCAACTGCAACATTGAAGAGAGCCCTGGCTTTATGAGGAATCGTGATTGGGAGACCAGCCCAAGGCCTTTCAGCATTTGTCTTCTGAGCCCACAGCCAACGAATCCTAAGTGCCCAGCCAAGAAATTCAAGATTATGAATCCCAAGGCCACCATATTCAAGTGGTCTCTGCACTTAAGAAGGTAGTGCTAATTTGAAGATCAATATCTAGATTATATGTAGATCGATATCTAGATTAAGGGATCAATATACTCATCATCTAAGCTTGCAGAAGAGTATTTTCACTAGTTGAATCTAAGTATCTAACGTTCATTTTCAAAATGACTACTTCAACCATGAGCATCTTGACATCTTAAAACAAGAAACATGACACAATAGGCATCAAACACTCAGGTTAGATATCTTAGTTGAATGAAAGGATATATTTCTTTGCAAGTTCCCATCCTGTTCAATATCAGGATCATGGCGATGCCTCTGAAACTAAGTCGTAGTAGGCTTCTAATGAGATGACTAATGAGGAACCGTGAGCTATGAAGTTCCAGATATTTTATGATATCAAGTGTAAGAGAGTTGGAAAATAAAACATCAGACAGTATGTTCCTTCTTATGGAACAAATAGTCTGTTCAATACATTGGAACATTGCCACAAATAGTCCCAGATATGACCAGATACTATGCAGGATTTAAGGAGAAAATCCAGTCCACGGGGAAATTGCCACCATAGCATATTGTGGCATAGCCAAAGCCATTTTGACGATGCCACAAAATTGATTTGGCAATTGAGTTTCAACATAATGCTATGATCACAGATTAAAACTACTGAAACTCACCTTCTCATTTTCACGATCCAGAATCCAAGCACAGTAGGCTTCATTTGGTTTGCAAAGAAATGATACACTGATGCTGATACAACCTTCAAGCAGATAGGGAAGAAAAAACATAGGAGTATCAACAACATGAAAGTCCAGATAGTAAACATAGGAGTATCAACAACATGAAACTCCAGATAGTAGGAAAAATACTAAAATAGCCATAGCACATGCACACTTGCACTACATTCAAAATACTTCATAGCTAAAAGAGTAAAAGAGGCAGCACATGGGGCACAAATAGACAGTCAATTTATCATACTCTACTAAGGCTATCAAATGTTACGGTTCTGGTTTGAAATTGACACAGTGGGTGGACCATCATATTTGCACACACCTTTTTTAGACCATTGAATTTGTTCAGTTAACCAAATAAGGAAGTAAAACTCAACAGATTGACATGCCCTTGAATTCAACCAATTTCATCAAGTTCGATTTGATAGTCAACTCATGAGACATGACTTGAGAACAGCCCCGGAAGAAGATTTATATACATGGACTCGATTAACATCCAGCTGTTCCTTTACATTGATATATTTACATATTATTGTCAAATCATTTTGTAAAAACTGCTTTATTAGACAGTTGAAATCATACAGTTGTAAAGTATAAATTGATTTGTCTACCCTTTTTCAGGCACAAGAAAACTCATGATCTGGCAGCCTAAAAAGCCTTCCTTGGGTTCTAAAATCGACAAATAGAACAGTATGACAAAAACTTACCCCACAGTATTTACGAGGCAGCTTCTGTCCAAAGGGATCATCCTCCTCATAACACCTTCCATTTCGACCAGCCTACAGAATCGTTGAAAGCAAACACCCCAAGCCTCCTGTCATCAGGTACCAGGTATCAACATATTGAGTAATCATCATCTTGCATATAGAAGAGTCATGTATTAGTTGTACAAATATAAGGATATATTTCTTTAGAAGTTTCCTTGCCTTTCCAAAATCAGGACCAGCAGCTTCAGTAAAAATGAATATATGCAATTACTAATTACAAAGTCGTGGAAGGAACTTCTGATGAAATCAAACTCTGACCAGGTGGCTTCCTGACAATTGCTTCAGTCCTTATCTTCCTTCTAATGGTATCTACTTCATGCCACAGATTTTGGTTGGCATATATGTTTGACAGAAGCACACCAGCACCTCCTTTGTAGGAGCAGACTGACTCAATCTTATTGAGCACGAGCTCCCCAATCTCCAGTTCATTATTGATACTGCATGCACTCAGCAGGGCCCCGAGAATCTCCAAGTTCGGTTCAACAGGCATCATGCTAATGAATTCATAAGCACGGCGAACAAGACCCGCTCTGCTGAAAAGATCCACCATGCAACCATAGTGCTTGATGTCCTGGGGAATATTGTGCTCACTCTCCATGGAATTGAAGATCTGTATCCCCTCCTCTACCAGTCCAGCATGGCTACAGGCAGACAGAACCACAATGAAAGTAGTTGAATCTGGTGACACTCCCTCCTCCCGCATGCGGAAGAACAAATCAACTGCTTCTTCACCATGTCCATGAGAAGACAGCCCTGAAATCATTGCTGTCCATGAATGCAAATCCTTCTCACGCATCAGATAAAACAATCTACGTGCAGACTCAATGCTGCCACACTTCCCATACATGTCAATCAATGCATTCCTGACAATCAACTCGCCCTCCAAGCCAGTCTTCTCCACATACGAATGTAGACCCTTTGCATGCTCCAGCGAGCCCAGACCAGCACATGCTGAGGCAAGTGACACCACGGTGGCCTCATTAGGCCACACAAGATCATCAGCGCCTCTCATCTCGTTAAACACCTCAACAGCTTTCAAGTACATCCTGGAGTCTACATAGCCAGACACCATGCTGGTCCACACAACCACATCCTTCACCGGCATTTCCTCGAACACCCTGCGAGCGGTGACCACCGACCCGCAGGCAAGGTACACGTTCATCAGCGCCGTCTGGGTGAAGAGGTGGCAGTTGTACCCAAGACGGAAGCCCTGCCCGTGCAGAGACTGACACAGTGCAGGCCCGCTGCGGGGACAGGCGCTGATCAAGAGCGGCAAGGTGTAGGGGTCCGTGGGGACGCCTCGGCTGCGCATTTGGCCAAACAGGCGGAGCGCAAGGCGCGGCGGGGAGGCGCGGATGAGCGAGTTGAAGGAGAAAGGAGACAGCGAGGAGGCCGGGAGATAGGCGAGGAGCGCGAGGGAGAAGGGGAGGGAGAGGCTGGAGGCTGCGAGGAGCAGGCGGGAGGCCACGAAGGGGTTGCGGGCGAGGCCGGAGACAAGGCAGTGGGACAGGACGGGGAGGTGGTCGCGGAGGGAGGCGGCGGGGAAGAGGAGTGGCCGCAGGCGGCGGTGGCGGCGGAAGAGGGAGTTGTCCGCCGCCCACGCCGGGATGGGAGGGGAAGGCCGTGGCGGCAGCATGCAGATCACAATTGCATCTGTCTTCGTCGTTTGAAATTTACGATTTCCAAAATATGCAAACCGAACGTGCTAGCGTTTCAAATTTTTGGTCCTTTCAAATCCCTCCTTTGCTCCCCCAGTTCTGAAGAGCAGGACTGCAGGCGTAACCTAACTGCCATAAACATGCTTCTATAACAAAAGTAAATCACAGAAAACTGATCAGGCTATATGAAACTGACAAATTCTCTAAAAATCATCATATTAGAGTGAGCCAGTGTATAACTAGTGACAAAACCTATGCTCTGCATTTTTTCCTTTTGACTTCTCTATTCTATCGTTTCACCCATACCATCTTTTGTTTTAGACTAGGGCTTCTAAAAAGCTAGGTTGTTTCTCTATCCGAAGCTGAAGGTGGAGGTGAATGTTGAGTTATATCTTGTTTTGGACCAACATGGAGAAATATAATTGCAAACTCTTATTCCTTGTCATTGTGGTTGTGGTGATTCTGTAAATCCATCACCCGTGTTACTAATTTCAATTTTCATTTTAAAATCCAATTCAAGAAACATTGAATCTAAATTAAAATCAAATAGAGAAACTAAAAAGGGGAACCGAGAGCTCACTATTGTCTGCTAATGCTCGGAGGGGTGCGTATGTGAAGCTATTGGGCCTACAACTAGGGCCTGGGCCCTAGGGGCCTTAGGCCTTGTGCAATGTAGTATCTGAGTGAAACTTCAAATCACTTTTTGGTATTTGGGCATCACTTAAGTGGTGCTTGAACACTACAACGACGGGTGCCAGCACGGAAAAAGAGGGGAGCGGTGAATCTTGTTTCACCGGTGCTATGTCTGTTTTTAATGGAGGGGAGAAAGAGTGTCTGCACTGTGTCTCCATGTTGTTGCTTTCACGTCTACTTGTTTTTTATTTTATTTGCATGCTAGGTCCCATAAGTGGTGTTTACCACTACAACTTAAAAGAGAGCAATACTAGAAATATCTCATGTGACCCAGTACTATTTTGGACCTCACTGCACTCTGAAGAAGGCCCCAGCTCCGTCCCTGGTTAGCCACTTAGCCTATATACACCGAGAGTAAATGATGAGACCATTTTGTGTTCAATCGTCATTGCAAACTTCCAATTTCAGAATTCAAAGCACTGAAGTGATAGTTAGGAGTACTTTGCAGAGAACCGCTGCCCAGTAGTAGCCGTTTACCACAATTTAGCTGGTCAAGGCACATAAACCAGTACCCTTCATCAAAACAATATGGCGCTGTTTGGATGTTCGGAAAAATTATACTAGTACACCTGTAAGATGTTTACTCATGTAAATTATTGTACACAAGAATCTCGGACTATAATTATACACTTTGTAAAATGGTTTTTGGATATAGAGTATACATTTCAGGCAACAATCATGCAAACGAGGTGACATTGGCCAGCCTGGTGACCGTAGATGGAGAAACGAAGAAAGACATTGTAATCAACTATCAAGATAATTCATCATTACTCCTCAATATAAGCATGCTCTTAAGTCCATTATCATCTGAACCAAGATATGCTTCTTGTTCATTCATTATATTGTAAATGTGTATATACAAATTGAATTTAACTTCCCCAACTTAAATTCATTGATCATGTAAACCTAAACCACAACGACATTATTCACTATTAAGTGAACTCGTAGTAATAGTATACTAGTAATTAAACTGGCGCAAAGCTACCCAAAGAAGTTGCACGTCGCCGCTGTCCCGGAGTAACACCCTTCCATTTCATAAGCGGCGCCATGGCCGCTGCCATCTACAAGGTCGTAGGCGTAGCCTTCATAGCCTGTGATATGGTTGTGGTCGAAGCCGTAGTTCAAAGCCAGTGGCGCCTGCGCCGGCGGAAGATCAGGAGGAGGCAGCAGCATCGGAGCATAGGGCGGCGGCGCATGGGCGGCGGCGTGGCTGACGACATTGCTGCCCATCAGAAGAGCCCATGGGCATCCATGGCCGCCTGCTGAAGATGGTTGCTGCTGGCGCCACCATAATCATCAGCCGTGAACGACGCGCCGTCGCCGAGGTCGTAGTAGCAGGCGTCGCAGGCGCCACCAGCCGCCGCCGCAGCCGCGGCGCACTGCTGCCTCATCGCATGGTCGGCGTCGGCGATCTCGTCCCTGACGCGCTCGAGCGCGGCGAGCATGGCGAGGAGGGCCGGCAACTCCGCGGCGCGCACGACGTCGTCGGTCCACGCGCCGGCCGCGCGCGCCGCCGCGTCGAGCGCGTCCTTCCGCCGCGCCTCCGCCGCCACGGCCTCGAGCAGCCGGTCGCGGTGGCCGTCGAACTCGTGCTGGATCGGCGGCGGCGGCGCCTCGAACGCGGCGGCGGAGACGGGGGAGCCGGCGAAGCCGGCCGGGTCGAGGTACCGCTCGAGGACGGCGCTCACGGAGGGGTCGCCGAACGTATAGGGCTTCTTGGCGGGGGAGAAGACGACGACCGCGACCTTGGCGCCCGTGAGCGCGCACAGCTCGCTGGCCTTCTTGTAGAGGCCCTCGCGGCGCTTGGAGAAGCACACGTGCCGAGCGTCCATGCACTTGATGGGCTTGATCTCGATCTTCCGCCGCCCCAGCGTCTTCTTCCTCTTGCGTTCCCCGCCGCCGCCGGCCTCGCCGACGACCATCTCCGCCTCCGAAGCCATGGACGCCGACGCCACCTGCATGTCGCCCTCTCGCGGGATGATCCCGGAATGGCGAGAGCTGGCTCTGGCGAGCGAGCGAGCGCGAGGAGGACGAGGAGAGGGGAGGTCTGGACGTGACGTGCCACGTCGGTGTATATAAGGGAGCAGAAGAGAAGCATGCAAGGAAACCGAGGGCCCCATATCGGACAGATTTCGTGACTGTCGATTGATTGATTGAGAATTTCGTTACGGCAAAGGTTTCCATGTTTGAGAATTGAGAGACGCGAAATCGAACTCTGCTCCAACGTTCGAATGGGGGTCTCTCTCGCTAGCAGGTCACCGTCGTCGACGCGGCGAGACAGCCCAGTAATTCGTGCTGATCTGTACATCGTCGAATGATACGTTTTGTGCACAGAAATTGCTGACACCATGGTGCATTGCATTGGTGTCGACACGTAGAAATTGTTGGTGATGGCTCACGGTCCACTTCAAGGCCCAACTGCAAGCAGAATTGCTGAAAGTGTGAAAGCGGTTCAGAAAATTCTATTACAGACCGATACCCTTTTTTTATTTTCACCGGAACATAAAATTTGTCATTTCAACACAACCAATTTTTTTTTCATTTCATTAGTTATTCTGATATTAAAAAGAAGGGCCGATCGCGGAAGCAGGAGGAACGCCTTCACCCTTGAGATTAGAAATTGCGCCTTCGGATTTTGTTCCCAATCAGATCAAGCACACACAAGCCTTCTGATCTCAGGACACAAAGCACAAGCTCAAGCTGTGCCTGTGCATCCGGTTCTGCTTCAAATCCACGCGGCGCGCTACCATCTAAAGTCTCGTTCGTTTCCATCTCCGTTCCTAGCCAGAATTATTCCGATTGTTATATAAAATTAAAATAACAAATCCGGCTAGCAATCCCGTGGGAACGAACAGGGCCTAAATCTAAACATCAAAAAAGTCCAAATCCATCTTCCTGATGCCTTTTCCTATGAAATTCTCCCAGACAATAAAAGTACAAAACCAAAATGGAGAACGCAATCCCGTCTCAGAGTCACATGTCAGCAATTGCATCCGCATCGCAGGCAGCTTGCAAGTGAGGAATTACTCAATTGGAATCAGCAACAAAACTCCGGAGTAACTATTCCTTCTTCTCAAATCCAAATTTTTTAAGTAAACCGAGAAACTACGAACCATCTGCACATGTCATACTGAACTAAACACAAATCTAGAGCTCTAGACACAAGTTCTCAACTAATCGGGGTGCCGGGAGACGAGATCCGGCGCCGGCGGGAGCGCCTCCGTGCCAGGCGACGGCGACGGCTACGGCGACGGCGGCAGCAAGAACGCCACGCCCCTGGCGGCGGCGACCCTCCTGCGGGCGGGTACCGTCCCGAGCCGCTCATCGTCCCCAGGAACCGCGGCGCGGCGACCTGCTCGTCCGCGGCGAGGGCCGGCGGCGAGGGGGGACGGAGGGGCGGACCGCGGGAGCAGGAGGCTCGCCGACGACCGGACGGAGCGGGCGACGATCCTCGAGTCCCGGAGCCGCGCGAGCGCGCCGGGGCGGAGGAACCGGTGCTGCTGCTGCTGCTGGCGGCGCTCGGAGGCGCGCGGGAGGCGGCGGTCCATGGCGGGCGGCTGGGCGAAGGACGGCGGCGGCGGCGGCGGCGCAGGCTAGGCGAGGCAAGCAGCTGAGTGAGATGTGTGGATTGCGTGGGGTGATTGGCGGGGGACGAGTAGGAGATTTTAAGGAGGGGTGCGGGGAGGGAGGAGTGAGCAGTGGAGGGAAACGATGGCGGGAACATAAAAAGCGCGCGCGGGCAAATTGGCAGAGGAGGGGGGGGACGATGACGAAGGCTATTGCTGTCACTGGTCCAGCGCACTGGTACACGCGGATCGGCGGATCGGCACCCTGTCACTGACCTGTGGGCCTCGTTTGCCAGTTTGGCGCGTGCATCTGAAAGGTACTTCCAAACTTCAGACGTGTAGGCTAAGGCGTACTACTAGCTCACAATTTGCACATGATTCATCGGTAGCTTCAGAGTGAATTTACTAGTAAAGCTAAGTAGAACTTTTATGGGATAACCACTACTTTTATGGCATAGTAATAAAGATAAAGTGAATGTTGCACTCTAATTTCAACTGATTTTCATCACAAGAAACATTTGAAAACCATTGAGATAAGGCGCCAGGCAAGCATGAAAGTTTTATTGTTTTTGGTCTCAAATATCGGCAGTCATACATACAGTACAGGAGATCGGTACAAATGACCACCTTAGACATTAACCGCACAAAAGAATGCATCACTACTCACATCATCATATCCTTCTCCGTCTTCTTAACTGGCACCGGCTGACAGACGCTACCTAAAATTGTGGTCCGCTTTCGTCGGTGTTAGCCCGTTACAAAAATCACAGCTACCTACAATGAATTACATACACACAAAACCGTGGGAGAATGTACAAACAACAGTCAAAATGGTTTGATCTATTATGTAGCAGCTTCTGTTGCTGTTTCTTTTCCTCTCTCTTTTTTTTTTTTTTTTTTTGGTGCTAGAACGTGGCGTTCCACAGCGCCTTCTCGCCTTCGGCACACTTATTGTGGACTTCCCAGATCCTCCCCTCCGAGTTGCATATGCCGCTGCATCTCCAGTCGAATGATGCGGCGCAAATGTTCCCCGCCTGAGCTTTCCATTCACAATCTGTGATTAAAGGCGGTGTAAGAATGAGACTCCATGAGAATATTTTACATTCTTCATTCTATATGATAGTTCCAAACTTCCAAAAGTTATGTTTCAGTAGAGCAATTCAAATGATCAGGCCTCATGAATGATGAACAAAAAAGCAAGTTTGTCAGTCATAAGCAATGGAAGCTCACCAGGCGGAGTACCACAACAAAGTCTCCGATCATCAATATGCTCAACATCTAACCCGATGAACCAAGATCCTAAAGAAACATCCTCGTTTATATACTTGTGCAGGATATGCCTGCCATAGTTGGATTAGTAGCAAAAGTCAGCGAAAGGTTCCAAATGGACTGTATTTCAAGAAAGATCAAGCACATGTAATCTCACTTGTTTATGGATATATAGGTTGCCAAATCTTTCGAAATAGCATATAATTGACCAGTAGCATGCCGGAAATACTTGTTTCCTGATTCCCCAAATTTCCAGTGCTCAGGTTCATAATATCTCACACCCCTGGAGAAAAGCATAAACATGTCTTAATAACTCCAGTAAATTACTATCCTCGAGAGACAAAGACTCTGTCCAAAGCTATATGCTTACTTCTCAGATAGGACAGGTCCAGATTTCATGCATCCAATATATACTCTTGGCTTCAATGCCTGTTTTGCCAAAATCTGACCAAGCGTTGCTGCAAAATGCAGAACTTCAGTGTTAGATGCTTTCCCAGAACTTGCCATATGCTATTTTTGAAACATATTCACATCAGCTAGTTTCAATTGAACAAAAAAGGAAATGGCTGATGATTGTAGAAAAGTAAATGAGAGTTGCTAAATCCTAACTGAAGACCAACAAAGAGCGTAAAGTCTCACAAGGAAATTACCTATGTTCACATGTACATCATCGTCAACCTTAACATAAAAGTCAGCATCCCATAGGGAAACAGCTGTAGCAAAGTAGGTCTTGGTTTTTCCTGACAATGCAAGGTATCCTTCAACATGATCCTGGATAAAAATAGTAACCACGATGAGTACGGAGGAAAATCCAGCAATCTGAGTAAAACTCAGAACAAAATTCACATATATCACTCCCATGCGAAAATAATAGGGAATTAACTTACTATCCTCATGAAATCCCCATGTTTCCTGTCCTCTGCTTCAATTGCTCTATCAACAATTCCACCTGATATAGCACTGCAAGGCACGTGCAATTTAAGGCAAGTTACTTTCACGGTTGAAACAAGTAAACCCAGAACTTGTAAACATCAACTACAGATAGCCACAAAGTCTATTTCCATCACACCTGTGGCCAATGACGAATCGAATAATGATCCCCTTCTCTTCTTCAAGCTTTTTCCTCTTTTCACCTAATTTGAGGTACTATACTATTAGTTATTCAGAGCATGGTAACAAGAAATATTCCAAACCAATGACATGTATCCGTATAAATATTAGAACCTTGGGGCATCCAGGTGTAACGTATGGAATCTCTTCTCTTGCGACTACTAAATGCGGTATTGATCCCTATCACCATAAGATATTTTCGCCTGCCAATTGTTTCGGAAACTTTAAACTCTTCTGCGACAGGGGAACCGTTCAGCAGGGATTCTTGCAGTGATCTTGCAGCTGAGAGCTCTGTCTCTAAGCTTGCTATTGTCTTATCTAGTGTTCTACATCCAAATATATGTAAACAGCAATCAGAAATCCAATAAAAAATTGATAGTCTCAACATGGGACAGACATTAAGTCAAGAAAGAAAGGCCGATACATACTGTACATCATGATGGCTATCTTGAACTTGTAAAATATCTCTGTAATCATGCTTTTCTTGGACCTGGTATCAAATGATAAGAAAATAAAGAATCATCAATGATTCTAATCATGGCATTGTATTAACAGTAAAATACTGAATTTTATAACGCTGACTTGTGTGACGGCTGTTGTAAAAATAGAAAGGCATGAATGAATGAGACTAAGAGTCTCTGCCTTTGGAATTCTTGGAGGGATTAGAGGGGGTAGAAAGAAGCAGCCTACCTTTTTAGAACCACACTCCGCAGAAACTGGCACGTTGCCTTCCTCTACATTTGCGTTTGGCCTAGCAATCTCACTTGCCTCAGGCAGTGTCCACATTCTGAAACAGAGGATCATGACAATGTAAGGAAGGAAATATCATCCGGTCTAGTGTAGCAGCACATGATAGTAGTTGAAATTGATCAAAGGGAACCAGACACCCGTACATCTGTTGCACTGTTACAATGTTACTTGCAAACGGAGGCCAGCAGAGAGTACAAAGCAGCTACAAGTGCATTCTGGATTCTGCGCAGGACGATCCATAAAAGGACCTCCCGAATTGGCAAAGGAAAATGGCCCCATGTTGTAATTGCAATCCACTGAATCCCATCTCAACATCAATTGCATAGGAAACCAGAACACGCCCATGGAATCAAGAAAGTTGTATCAAAACAACAGCACGCCCAAATCCAGGGAACACGAATTCACGGCGACACAGGAATCCATCCCCCGATTCGGCAGCGCCCAGACGCAAAGGGCTAATCAAACGCCACGGATTTCGAGCAAGGGCCAGCTCAAAGAAGCGAGCAGCTAGGAATCTCGAATTGCAGGAGCACTGGCGCAGGCAGGAATCTGGAGCCGGAGCAGCGGATGGGTTACCTGTTGGTGAAGAGCAGGCCGAGGCAGAAGCTGCCGACGCAGAGCAGGACGGCCCACCTCCTCGAGACCCCGCCATCGCCGCCTCCGCCTCGTCTCCAGCTCATGGCTGCCGCCGACGACGAGGCTGCGCGCTATGAGCTATCCCTCCCCCTCCCCAGCAGCTCCTTCTCCCGGCCTCAGCTCCTCGCCCTCCCAGATCGAATCAATGGGAGAGGGACGGAGCTTGACGTCGAGGGAAGGAAGGAGGGAGAAGCGCTTGGCTCGTTGCGCTTTCTCAGTCTCCGTCGTCGCTGCAGCTGCAGCTCACCACCACCACCACCTCCTCGCTTTCCATGTGGGTGAGGGGTCGGTAGATGCGACCGACGCGAACGCGAAGCAGAGCAGAGCAACCGACGGTCGGTTGGCCAGGCCAGTGCCAGTGGCAGTCCACCGGCACACGCCACTTGCCCCCGCCCGCCGAAATTAAACTAATGCTCGCCATTTACCGCCATCTAGCAGCAGTAGTAGTAACTGCGAAGCAATGGCCGCCGTACGATGAGCGCGTGGGCAAATCGAATCACTGCGGCGCGGGAGCTAGTAGATCGGGGCAGCAGCGGCGGGCGGCGGGCGGCGGCGCGGAGTTCCATTCCATCCAGCAGAACCGCACGCTGAAACAGTGAACAGCAACAACTCCTTTTTTTTTTTTTGGCTTGGGCTCGTCCGTTTCCCCGAGCGTCCTGGCGCGCCTCACATGGGCGGCCTGGCTCTGCTGCGACTGCGATCGCATCGGCACGCACGCGGTTCCACCACTCCCGCCGCGTGTCGACCCGGCCCGACCGCTGGGCGACGCGCAAGTGCGTTGCTGCTGGTGCGGCGTCGCTTTCGTCCGGCGTGGTCCTCGGCTCGGCCCCCCGGCGCCTGCGGGGTCGTCGGTGCCTGCCGTGGCTGGCCGTTGGCCAGCCAGTGGACACGGCAGGTAGAGAGGGGGAACGAGGGGCACGGAGCGGGCGCCGTGGGGCGGATAACGTCGCGTACTCCTTCCGTCCCTTAAAAGAATATCGCTATGACGCGTCTGATCGTTTTTAGCTTAATTTATAAAAAATACGTATAATATTTATATCTTTAAATAATTTTGTTAAAAAATATCTAAAAGATCTTTTCGATAATACTAATTATAAGCTAATCGATAATATTTATTATTTATTAAAATTGTCGGTATTTGTTTCTCGAAAACACGGTGACAACTTTTAGGGACGAAGTGAGTACTCGCGTCTGATCGTGAGCTAGCGCGCAGGTTGCAGCTGCAGCCGCATTTCCAGAGGCTAGGGGGTTTGGTGATGGCAGGCAGTCCGGTGAGCAGGGAAGGTTCGTGTGTTTGATGATGTGACATGCAAACTGATTGGGTACCCTCCGTTTTAGCTGTACTCCGCAGTTGTGTTTACATTTGCTCATTAGCAATATGGACGTGTGTTTGGAGTTAGCTTTGTGTGACCTAGCTTGCTAACTAGATCTTTATAGGTATCTGTTTAGAGTTCTAGTTATATAGCTTTGTGTGACCTAGCTTGCTAGATCTTTATAAGTGAGCTTTTTCTGATTCAACACCTTAGTCGAGGCGAGACCAATTTGTTTAGAAACGACTATTCATACCCCTTGTTTTAATTGGCTTCTTAATCCAATTAGTTCTTTTGGTACAAATGCGCTCCACGAGTCTAACTTTGGCAACATGACCTTTGGTTCTCGAGGCCTTCAAAGGTTTCTGGCCAATTACATCTACGAGTCCGCTCACGGACCACCTTTGGTTAAGCTGCTTATGGTCATCTCGTTGGTCTTCACTTAACTTTCTCTATGCATTTGGCGTTAGTGTGAATGTAAGTGGTGTCGGCATGATCCATAGCCTCCTTATAATCCATGGGCCAGACAACATGTGGTGATTGTAGCAGTTGAAGAACATATACGAAGAATCTGTATAGTTGAAGTGTTGCTAAAGAAGAAAGCCCCGTCAACCTAGTCAGTGTACCATAGCTAGACTATCACCCTAACCACCTGTGTTGTCTGTCTCATTAGCTTCAAATGGAGTGTGCTTGTCGATGAAAGTGGAGTCAGTGCAACTCAAACATTAGCTCGCCCTCTCAAGCCATTCGACGCGAAGGGGCAAACCGTCGAAGACTAGGTCACGGTTGCGAGCAAAGAGTGCAACCGAAGACTAGCTGAAGACAAGCTGGAGGCTGGCTAGAGACAAAATAGTCCCT